>JAUMHP010000073.1:6432956-6449713 GCA_032361065.1 Enteromius trimaculatus | reverse complement strand
TATATAAACTACTGTAAATAAAGTTTAACAAACTTAACAACTGCACTGCTTTGTCAGAGCATATAAAGAACACATGCAGAGTTAGGCTAATGCAAATACAGTCCACATACACATACAGTAACAACTATTGATGTAATCATTCATGGCCAGCGGTCAGAGAGATCATTACACTCGTCTTAGTCCATCCTCTAAAAATACCAAGGATCCAAAGCATGAGATTATAGACTTTGCCAGAAAAGATACTGAGTAAATGATTATAGGCTTTTGAGCAGTGTATGAAACAGTGGGTGTAGAGTCTGACCTAAAACAAGTCACACAAGTTAGTTAGTTTTCCTAAATGGGCGACTTAGCATTGCATGGACATATACTCATGGATTTGAAACAAAGCGTGGCACTGAGCAGTTCATTTAAATTCTGAAAAGACGAGAAATGTAAGATTCATGAAACTAAAGATCAAGACAGGATCATTAATTAAGCAGACAGGTATATTATGTAGAGCAAAAATGACTTTATAATGTGCTCCTGTTAAGTGAATACTTAAAGAAAAGGGAAAGAAAAAAATCACTAAGAAATACTGTCAGAATCGACCCCTGACCTCCAGTAAAAGAGCAATGAACAGAAGAGTAGTTTAATATATGACTAGATGAGGCAGATCTCACAGAACTGATAAACAAGTTTTATAGCTGTTCTCTTGATCTATGCTTGAATCATTTGGTTGATCACTGAAATACAGCCTAATGTATTTCAGGTCTGACATAAGGGTGGAAATGTGCAATTGTTGCTCTTAGGATCTATATTTACCTGGTTTCCACCCTGTGATTGTCCGTCCCGAAAAGAATAGATAGTCTCTCATACTACATGCAATCACGCAAATGCTGATGGTGTAGTACAACTACAAATGATTTATTTCTCTGTGTTTTGTTGAAACTGTAATGACATCTATCCCATTCATTCATATCTACATAAACGTGAATATAAAGTTTCACTTTCCAATAGGTCTGATTACATTACACAAAGGCTCGGTATATCCCCCACCTCCCCAACAAACACACTTTTGTTCAACTCTATTGTATAATAGTGAGTGAGTTCTAAGTTCTATAAAATAACTACTAAATGACCTCAAAATGTCATTTTTATTTGGGGGTTTATCAGATATAGCTCACTTCAGTACAATTTTTTCCAAAAACTACGTTATTGTAAAGTAGGTACAGTACCTACATACACGCACGCACGCACAATACAAATCCCTTATTATCCAAGAGGTGGCACTGTTGAGTTTTAAAAAAAGCTAATTTATACAATAACATCCGTTTAATTATTTGAAAATAATTGTATCAACTCAAATGATTTGATTACCATTATAACAATAATCACGTTATGTAACTTGGGGTTTATGTGTTGTGTGTTACATTTTGCATGCTAATTCAAGCACAAGTTAGACAAGTCAGACATTTAGCAATTATTTTATAATTATTCTCTTAAAATATCAGTTGTTATCCTAATATCATGCTGCATAATATTAGAAATGTAATAAATAAAATTAAATAAAAATAGGAATAAATAGCCTAAATAAAATAAATAAAAAATAATAAAAATAAAGTCCACAGAAACACATACACATCCAGACCCTCGCTAAAGTGATAGAACGGAACATTTTGAAAAAGGGAAGGACTAAAAAGTTAAACGTTCGAAGTCCGTTCAGCTCTTTCCTCCTGCATTTCCAAAATGACAGTCAGCTGACGAGAAAAGTTTTGGTTTCTGAACTCATATGTTAACGAGCTCTGAGATTCAGAGACCCTATTGGCTCTCTCTGAACCTTGCGTCACGGCGACTATAAAACTCAGCAATGCTTTTAAACTGTACTGTAGTGTGTCGAGTTCAAAAACATTCTGAGCTCGATCTGTGTCAGCAGCATTTTAGCGCACTTCTTTTACGTTTCACTTACCCGTTTGACCACGATGATGTCTGCTCACGAGGAGTCACCAAAGTGTTAAATGTTTGAAATCCAAGGCCGCCGAAATTCACTTGTAAAGAGAGGAGAAAGAGATCCGATGCATCTTTGCAATAGACTGTGCCAACGAGAGCTCATAATCTGGAGTTAGGAGACCAGTGAAAAGTCCTGTGCAGTCTGTGTTTTTCTGCTAAGAGTAAAGCATTTAAACATCATCAAGCTGGCTCACTCTCTCCCGACCCAGCCCGCTTTGACAGCTGCTCTTCACCCGCTCTGGAGGACGGTCAGCAGCAAGAGGATGGCATCAGAGCTGGCACTGAGCAGCTCCGACCTGCCCACCAGTCCCCTGGCCATGGAATATGTTAATGACTTCGATCTGATGAAGTTTGAGGTGAAGAAAGAGCCACTGGAGCCCGATCGCAGCATCAGCCAGTGCAGCCGCCTGATCGCCGGGGGCTCCCTGTCTTCCACCCCGATGAGCACGCCCTGCAGCTCGGTTCCCCCTTCCCCAAGCTTCTCGGCGCCCAGCCCTGGCTCTGGGAGCGAGCAGAAGGCGCACCTGGATGATTTCTACTGGATGACCGGCTATCAGCAGCAGCTCAACCCGGAGGCGTTGGGCTTCAGTCCTGAGGACGCTGTTGAAGCGCTGATCAGCAGCACACATCAGCTCCAGAGCTTCGACGGCTATGCTAGAGGGCAGCAATTCAGTAGCGCAGCCGGCACGGGAGGCGCCATGGCCGGGGAGGAGATGGGATCCGCCGCTGCGGTGGTATCCGCAGTCATTGCCGCCGCTGCAGCGCAGAACGGGGCACCACACCACCATCACCACCATCATCACCACAGCCACCACCAGCAGCACCAAAGCCCAGGGGTCCAGTCCAGCAACAACTCCTCTATTACCCTCCACCAGCACTCCCACATGGATGACCGCTTCTCGGACGAGCAACTCGTTACCATGTCCGTGCGGGAGCTCAACCGGCAGCTGCGCGGCGTCGGCAAAGAGGAGGTGATCCGACTCAAACAGAAGAGGAGAACCCTCAAAAACAGAGGCTATGCCCAGTCGTGCCGCTACAAGAGGGTCCAGCAGAGGCACGTATTGGAGGGCGAGAAGACACAGCTCATGCAGCAGGTGGACCACCTCAAACAAGAGATCTCCAGACTCGTGCGTGAGCGAGACGCGTACAAAGAGAAGTACGAGAAGCTCGTGAGCAACGGCTTCCGAGAAAACTCGTCGAGCAGCGACAACAACCCCTCGTCCCCGGAGTTTTTCATGTGAGTTCCATAAATAGCCTAAAAAAAGAAATCAAAGTTTTAAAAAAGTTTTTTTTTTTGTTTTTTTTTTTTGTTTAGAGGATTGTTATATCAAGGCTGACTTTTTTTTTTTTAAGCTGAAGTCAGTTCTTCTTGAGTTCTGGAGGCTTGTTGTACAACCAAATTGAGTATATGCAGTTATACTATTCTCTAAAGTAGCTAATATTCTGATGTGTATGCATATACACTCATGATGTTGACCTTCATTCACGTTTGCATTTTTTTAGTTTTTGCCAAATATTAAAGTGTTCTATTTTTATTTTTTACATATATATTTTTTGCTCTTTTGCCAAAGTCCAAGGATTTTTTTTTTCACCCTCCATTATCATCTCATGCCTTCTGCTTGCTGTTTTGAGACTTTACATGAGATAACATTGACTATATAAAGAGACATGTCATTGAAGTGCCTGCATGCTGGACATGTATGGTCTTTTTGTTTGTTCTTTACTCCCCTTCTATTTTTTATGTGCTTGAAAATGAACTTCTACTTGGAAAAGAACTTCTGCTCAGCATGGCATTCATACATTTCTTTCATTTCTCAATCACTTTTTTGGAATACGGACTAAAAAAGTGAAAGGAGCATCATGTCATCATCCTCCCCATGAAAAAGTTGATCCGTACAGTTAATTCTCTGTTGAGAGCCAACTGGAAGCAGTGTTGCGAGGGAGAGAACAAGGACCTGGTTTCTAAAAGGAATTCTCCCTCTGGGACTTAAACAGTGTTGTTGCTAAAAGCGGTTTGTGTATTTAATGTCAAACCTTTGCATTTTGATAACTCTGAAATGATCTACTTTTTTTTTTTCTTTTTTTCATCTTATAAGAACAGTTAGTGGTAGTTCATGCCACAGGTCGACACGGAGAAGGTGACTTAGAGTTTATATGTTGCCTGTTTCTTATTGTTAGAAGTTTGGGAAGGCTCCAAGTTTGCATACAGCTGGATTTTTATCATGCGTAACTTGAGCTTTTTGCAGCATGTACTCGCAATGAAAACAACAGTTCGACAGTTGTAGTTCCTGTTGTAGCCTGCCATTTACTGTATTTTAAAACCAAAGTATTAAAGTAGAATTTTAAGTCAACATGAAAAATCATGCATTCAGAAAAATGTCTGATATAAAATCTGACCTATTTGGAATGAGTTGCACTAAATGTAGCTTGTAGCAAATTATATATCACGTATTGGAATCTATCTAGAACGCTAATTTAAAAGGCACCCGTCATGGCTTTGCTGAAAACTAAAGGATATAATCTTATTTAGATATATAATGTCAAGCAGGACTCGATTCTCTCTTTCTTTCTTTCTTTCTTTCTTTTTTTTTCTTTCATTCTTTCTTTGTTAATAAATTCATTATTTACATGGCAATAATGTAGTAATCAATATTAAAATGTCTGGACATTGTTTTATGGTCAGGGATTGATACCCTGCTTGTAAAAATCAGGATATACCGTTCATCAATAAATTCTTAAAACTGTTAATTATTATTATTATTTTTATTTTTATTTTTCATATATATTTTGCTGTGCAAAATTATTTTACCCACTAACCATATGTGATGTTCATATATGCTTATTTTCATTTCATACAATTATGATATGCAATAAAATGCAATTTGGGCCACTTAAAGTCTGCTCTCTCTGGATGTTGTTTGTTAAAGTTTTATTTATTTGTTTTTATTATTAATTTATTTATATTAGTTGTTTAAATCATAATACTTGCTAGAAGACTGTTTTTATTAGTCTTATCCAGTGCATGCATTGCGTAAAACATGTTTGTCATCTTAAAAATAGACTGTCTAGCGCAAGATTCAGACTGAAACTATGTAAACATAATTTACTCTTATCATGTAGTTGTTTGCCTCAATAGGCAACTATTTGTTAGCACCACAAAGTGCTAATTCTCTGAAGATGTATGCAATTTTACAAAAAAAAATCGATCTCATAAATTCAAAAGTATTCTCTGGAAAAGACTGCAGGATTATAGAGCTCTTAGCACATACTGTTTGATAGAGTTTAAATAATGAATTTTATGGCAGACAATTCTGGAACATTCCAAAGTTCAACACTTCCACAATCTCAATGCAATGGACTTTGCTTTATGTTTAGGATATACCACCACTGTAGTTCTCATCTTTCTGCATTAACTCACAAGATAAATTGTGGATTAATTTATAAAAGCTATCCATTTTGAATGGGCACAGCTTGTGTGTGCTGTGTTGAACAAATGTCTCAGAACAGAACAGTCTCTGAAACAGTTTGGATAGGTGGGGAGATATTTCACTGCAAGTGTAAATGGTCGTAGTTAAGAAAGAGCAGCATGTTTATGCCTGAGACATACAGTACATGTTTATAAGGGGTTCGAGTTGTTTGCGCGCAGGTACTAGGGGTTCTCAGTTGGTGATTCTTATGTCTGTTCTGATAGTGCCACAGATAGCATGAAAAAGTCTGTGATAAATATTAATAGTAAAAATTTAATAATAAAAAAATAATAATAATAACAATGGTGTTTATAAAAAAAAAATAAATAAAAAAAAACAGTAAAATTACATTTTGAAAATCTGAACAAAATATTGACACGGTCACACTATTTTTTACTAAATATACTTTTCAACTATTCTATTCAGTTTGTTATGTTAATAATTTTGCTATTAATATGTTAATAATTCTGGGCTTAAGCAGCTGACGTTAATATTTATAAAATCAGACAATTTGATTTTTAAGGACATTTTGTTTACCTTCGCATGATAAAAAATTTAGGTAACGTTTAATAATGATAAATTCTGAGGCAAAATCAGTTGTAATCAATCACTGTGAAATACTAGTGAATATGTTTTTAGACATTCACATCCTGTATAAGTGTGCAAGAAAACAATAGGCCTATATATATATATAATTTTTAGAAAACACAGGCATACAAAATAGTTCCACACAAAGACAGGTCAAATTACAGATAAATTGAATCTTCATCAAGATGAACAGTTCTTAGTTTGCTCTGAGATTTTTTCTTTAATTAGTCCTAATTTTGTGTCTTTGCTGAATGTGAAGGAGACGGCTTTGTCGTCCTCATCTCCTGAAACAAGAGCTGTGGAGGAATGAACAGGAGACCGGGCGAGAGAGTATAGCTGGAGAGTTGAAATTAATTTCCCAATGATTAATCACTCAGAAAGGGGCTGACTTTAGCTGTGTAAAAATTATAAATCATGAATTCGTATGGCTGTGTCCAAACTGGGCTTTTAGCATGCATGCGATTAATACAAAAAATCTCTCTCTTATGTACATGCATTTATACTTACAATGAGCAAAACCCTAGACTTCTTCTTAAACTAAGTGTGCACTGTAACTTCACATTCCTATGATTCCATCTGCTTTCTTGAATTAGGTATGCATTAATGTTGTCCTAAAACATTATGCCTTAACTTACTTCAAATCTTGCTGTTACGGCTGGGCTGTTATGATCCTCATTTTTGAAAATATGTTTATTTATTATTTTTTAATGTGGAAGAAAAAAAAGTCAATGAGTGTTAACCAAGCCTCTGTAAGAGCGAGTCCAGGCTTTAGTAAAGGTGTATTTCAGTGTTTGAGTGTATGTTTGTACAGAGGAGGTCAGCGAGCGAGATGTACTGTAGAAACGCACAGTCATTACAAAGATCTTTACCCTCAGGGGACACCTTATTCATTTCCTGTGCCAGTCCTTAAGTCAAACGCATACGCACATAGGCATAACACTCTTCCTATGTATCCGCAGCTTCCGTACATTTTCCCTTTTAATCAGTTAACAGCTAACAGCTTTGCTCAACACACTTGCCCACTGATTTTGCATTGTTTTGATTAGTTGAGCATCAATACCCATGTACATTGCAGGCTGTACTGAAGCTTTATTAGAATTGAGTGTACCTTACGTCATGTGCACAACCTATGCATGACATCATGATAGATAGATAGATAGATAGATAGATAGATAGATAGATAGATAGATAGATAGATAGATAGATAGATAGATAGATAGAGGCGTTTGGAAGTCGTTTGGCTTGTGAGTGACGCGGTTTAACTTGAGAGAGCTTTCGGAAAAGATGTGCACACACTTTGAAACTGTGTGTCAGAGTATTGGGGTTTTCCAGAAATGTACAGACGCAATAAAGATGAAGATGATGCATGTATGATACAGAAAGAAAATGAGACATCATAGACATTTTATTATGGCAATGTTTTAAATTAACAATTCTTTACAATTTACATATCACCTATATCCATTATAATACATTGCATCAATAAATATATAATATCAATAAATTCTCATAAATGTGCATAGATAGAGAATATTTCCGTTTTCTGGATGATATATCTGTAATCTAATTTCCTTAGTTGATAATAAACATTGCAACACACTTGCGTAATGTATATTTATATTTGCAGTGTACATAAAAAATGTAGTCTTGAGCCCTTAATATGAATGCTATAATATTTGTTTTTTAGTATTCTTTCAGTCAAATTGACATTACAATTGATGATATTACCTCTTATCTTTTTTGCAAGTTTTTCTCAGGTAATTTAGACATTTAGGCAACTAAGAATAAATGAAAAACTGTGATATTAAGTTCCTTTTCCTAATGTATTGCCCTAACATGCGGTTCTTGTGCTTCTATGAAACGCCTGTGTATGTGTTGAATTACCGTAACATTTTGAATCATTTTCTTTCACACACTTTTTTTCCCCCCCTCATCCTGTTCTGGGGTAAAGGATGCTGAGCATTTACTGAGCTCGACCTACAGTATGTAAATTTATATTTGAAATAGCCTTACAATTTTAGATAATCTTTTTTTTTTTTTATGTTTCCTTCCAGACATAATATTCTGTTTTTGTGTCAAACCCCTAAACTCTAAACCTCAAAATTAGATTAAAATATGGATTTTAAGTGCAATATGTTCATTATAGTGTAATGCAATTTCATAAAATGCATGTTAATGTCTATGCATTCATATATCTATAAGTATAATACTAATATACTATAAGTAGTGTAAAAATTACTTATTATAACAACTATGTCATTACTGTGAAATATATGTGTACATCAAACCAAATCCCCTCACCAACCACCCCACTCACCAGACACACAACATCAACGTTCCCTCCTAAAAAATTGGATGTCAACGTCCATCAGTAATAAAAATTAAATGCCTCATGGAAACAGTAACAGTATTATTTCATTACTCTGAAATTAGATTGAAAAAATAGATATTGAAGAATAGATTGTTGTGTCTTCTGTTATTTCATTATAGACGCACACCTTGGTGGAACCTATTCATCAGAAAAATAATACTGTCAGATAAAGTTTTTTTTTTCTTTTCTTTTTTTTCAGTGCAGATTAACCAAGTATGAACAACTTGCAGTTTTTTATGTCTCTGACTGTTTATCTCTGACAGAAGTGTTACATAATATAATAGTGTTCAATTTCAGCTTATAGTGCAATCTTTCCACAAAGATCACTAACTGTCCTACATCATGATAAAGTCACAATTTCCATTTAGTTTGTGGTGAATTATGACATCTCTTTCTTTCTCTTTCTCTGTCAGGTCTTCCAGAAAGTTCCTTCATCTGTGACTGTCAGCTCTCTGAGCCTCTGAGCCTGGCCTTGATGAGGTAAAACAATATTGCCTGCATCTCTGTCATACAACACAACAAAGGTAATGTTAATCCATACAATAACTGAATAGTGCGGAGGTGGGGAAAAGGTGCATTTAACTAATAATAAAAAGCAGTGATCGTTTATATAAATCCCAAACAGTCTTAATATAAACATTGCATGCATCTGAAATCTATCTCACAGTGAGGATGGTGCTACCTGAAGTGCTGTACTTTTTTTTTTTTTCTTTTTTTCACTTTACACCCAACTAAAAGCAAGTGTAAATTCACCTTCCCATAGGCCGAACTCTCAGTGTTGGGGTGATGGATTTCTGAAAGCCCAGCTAAAGCACCATCCATCTTTCTCCAGGCTCAGTGTGTACTCTTGTAGGACTACCCCAATGACATCTCACTGGAGCACCTCATGCACCTCGCTCTTGGGTAGAGGCTGCTCTCTGAGCTGTCAGAGATTAAGGTGTTTGTGTGGTACAATGCTGATTCATAAAAGCGCTTTTAGTGACCAAAGTTCTCCATATTCACTGTGGCCTGACCAACAATGATTGATTCAAAGACACTGTGCCTTCTAGAACAAGACTAAAGTGCTTAAAATGCATACAGTATAACAGTTTTGCGCATAATTTGAATGGTTGACTCATGCCCACATTGTGATGCATGCATGTCAGTTCTTTTACAAACATATTCAATTCAATTAAAAAGGACAACAAATGCCTAATAAACAAATACATTATTAAACAAACAAAGCAACACATTTGTAATGATTAAATAAATGACACACTACCACAGAGTAACATTGTTTCCACTTAGGGATGATTTAGTCACAGTTTTCTCTGCCTATTAAGGTGGGATATGAGAAATGATTTGACTAGTACAAAAACTCCCGCTCTTTACCTCTATATGATTAACAAAGTAAAGAGTTCTTGAATCTTTGTCAGGAGGTCCGATGACGGTTTACCCTTTAGTTTCCCATCCCTTCGCATCCAGTGTCCATTTAGCATGTTCCCTTTCCTCTGTCTCCCTCATACTAATCTGCATAATGAGGATGAGATGTTAATGTCATGCCGCCCTTCCCATAATGCTCTGTGTTCCCGTCCCCATTGTCTTTAAGTAGAGCACAGGATCAGGGCTGGCCAGGCTCCAGCCTCACTTAACTTCGCCAGGGAAAAATGAGACGGAGCTGTCGGAGATGACAAGGACAAATCAGCGTTCAATGAAGTGCTTTAAGTGCTGTTGTTTCCAACGGCCATCAGAGCGGCTGTGAATTAGTTGCCCTTTAAAGGCGGCCCAGGAAATGTGCTGGATAAACACTTAGGAATGACAGGACACAGAGAACACAGGAATGAAAAACATGATGATAGGTGTCTTCCATAAACCTGCTCTGTTATCGCACGCGCGGAATTGTGGGTTATCGTGTTTTCAGAAACTGACACAATGAATGCATCTTAGATTGGATGTTACACAATGATGCTTGTTATTAGCAGGAAACCTATTTTTTTTCACATGACTCAACTTCCAATGTATTGTGGGTGTTATTCAATGAGAGGTGAGGTTTTGTCATAGGTGTACAAACTTATTCTTGGAGGGCTACTGTCTTGAAGAACTTATCTCTAACTTGCCTTAGCACACTGCCTAAAGGTTTCTAGACTGCCTAGTAAGACATTAGCTGGTTCAGATGCGTTTAACTGAGGTTGGAGATAAACTCTGCAAGATATAGTGGCCACCATTGGACACCCTTTGTGTATGATATGTCTTGTAAACAGATCTAACTTAACATGCACTTAAAATCAGATGGCAGTGTTTGCTTTTAAATAATGATATTGAAGCTCCAGTTTGTTTGTTCGTTTTTTGGTTGGTGTGTTTTTTTTTTTGTTTTTTTTTTTGGATGTGTTGTTGTTTGAATTCAATATACACCCAATCGAGAAAAGATCTTGAGTACTACAACACTGGTTTGAGGACTGATGTAATGGTTGTCAATGAAATAGGATATGATTTGGACATTGGGTGCAGCTGCTGATCGAAATTAAGAATATTTGATCTTGTTAGGTGTAAAATCTTGTTCTGCTGCAAGTTTCTTTATAGTAAGTTGTTTTGAGTAAAAATAATAATAATAAAAAATCTTCTGTTAACCTACAAAAAAGATGCATACTTTGGTGCGTGTTGAAGAAAGTATGCCCCATGGGCTCCCCTGACTCCTTTACTGCACATGGCAATAGTTCAGACACCAATGGAGGGACAAAAGGACAAAGTAACTGCTGAGGTAGGAGAAAACGACCAAATCCCTGAGAGGACAGTGTTAGCACACACACCCATACTCGTGCCGGGGTGTTGTGAGCACACCATCGGCCGTAGGGAGGGCCAAGTGAGGCGTGACTGGCGGTTGAGACTGGTCAGTCTCGCTGATGGAGTGTCATCTACCAACGGTGGTGCCAAAAACACCATATATCACACTCTTCACACTTCTGTATTTTTGCAACACCCCTGACTTCCAGCATGACAGCTCTGATCGTTTCTATATTTAAGGCACTTGTGTTCATAATAATTGAACCTGTTACTGTATCTGATGAAAGGCTGGGTTTCACCAACTATTCTTCAATATGATACCCATGCAAAAAATGCGTCATATTTAACGAATGCTAATTTAATTCAGTGTTATATTGTGACTGAAACTGAATCTAGAAACAAACTCAAACGAAGTCAGTTTCCCTTGAACATTTTGCTTTACTTTAATTGCTCATGTACAAAAAGTCTCAGTCAGAAATGGCAGTTTTGTAGTTTCTGCTTATTTTTACAGCCCGCTGTTTAATTAATTGGACTGTATGAAATAATGTGTGCGCGCACACACAGAAACACACACATAATTAAGTCGACTGTGTTCTGTGTCATCAGTTGCAGTTTATGTAGCTGTTTTTGAGGGCGAGAGAACAACATGTAGGGTGAGATGTATAACATTGTAGCCTCTCTAATTGGTTTAGTTGTTGACGAGAAATGTGTCATTTTAAAGCCTATCCACTTCAATGCTGGTCCAGGGTTACTTTGTGTTCCAGCAGGACAAGACGACCCAGACTTGCTGTGTCTGCCCGATCTTCCAGCCACCTGCTCCAGGCAAGAGAAACTGGAGACGGAGGCTGACGGTCTATATTTAGCTGTGCAGGCAGCAGACACTGTATTTGGGCTTTAAGGTTAAAAATATGGATATCTATGTACAGTCAGGCCAGAGTACAGTACGGTGCACTGAATAGTGTCATTACCCGAGTCTATTTTAGCTTACTGCCTATGATCTTCAGTTTTCAGAGTTGTGTAGTACGGCTTGCTTCCTTTTTTTAAAGGTAGCTGGTCACGAGAGATGGACTGAACGCTGAATTTTAAAAACTGTGATAGAAACTATGTAATTTTAGCTTGAAGCCATTAGTTCGTTTACACTTTATTTTGATAGTCCTTTTAGACATTCTTCTAACTATAAGTAACTTTGTAACTACATGTCACCGACATATCATCTAATTCTCATGAATTCACAACTTCATGTCTGCATGTACTTACTCTCAGAGTTGACTGTTAGGTCTAGGGTTAGTAGAATAAGTTGATGTACACTTGAAACGTTTCTGATAGTCAGTATGTTGTGGACTCATCAACATAAAGTGTTAGGAGATATTAAGCAGACAGTACTAATGACTGCTAGTTGACATGTTACTTACTGTTTGTAGAGTATCTAAAGTGGGCTATCAAAATAAAATGTTACCATTAGTTCCACCGGGAATTTGAAGTTTTAGTGCTTACAAAAAAACACACACATACAAAAGCTTTTTTTTGCTATTTAAATTTGAACATCAGAGTATTTAAAATGCTTTTTTGGTCTGATTCCTTATTTGGTAACACTATTTGGTTACACCTAGTTGCTTATTAGCATGCATATTACTAGAATACTATCCATGTGTTAGTGCTAATTAAGCACATATTAATGCCTTATTCTACATCTTATGCTAATTCTACTCAATACCTAAACGTAAAAACTACCTTACTAATTATTAATAATCGGCAAATTAAGAATTTATTGAGAGAAAATTCATTAGTTAACAAGTTGCACCTATTGCAGAGTGATACCAATTATTTTAATAAATCTTGTCAGAACAGCGGCGAAACAATGGCCCAAAATAACTGTTCAGCCATAAAAATGTGAGTACGAAATGTGGTAAATAAATAAAATAGATATTCTAGGTGACTACGACAAGTATTCTATTTTTATTTACATTTACAATCAAACAATACATTTCTCAGTGTCCAGACCATATGCAGTATCATATCAAAATGATAAATTGGAATTTATGTAAATTAAAAATTAAATTAAAAAAATAAAAATTAAATTTCTGAACAATATTGAATGTTGGAGAAAAAAAGTATATATACTGTGTATGTGTGTGTGTGCACGTGTGCGTGTGGGTATACAAGCATTTGTGGTTTACGAGGAAATGACATGGGTACTACAACATAAACATTGTTTATGAGGACACATCTGTGTCCCTGTAAAACAAAAGGTTTAAAAAACATACTAAACAGTATTTTATGAAATTCAAAAAGTGCATACAGTTTCCTGTAAGGGTTAGGTTTAGGTATAGGGTCAGTGTAGAGCAAAACCACATACAGTTTGTACAGTATAAAAACCATTACGCCTATGGAGAGTCTCATAAACCACAAATACAAGTACAGCATGTGTGTGTGTGTGTGTGTGTGATAATGCAGTCTGCAAAATATGTGCAATATGTAAGTTTGTATTCTTACAAGGTAATGACCTTATTTTTGGCAACATCATTGTTTTAGGTTTAAAATACTTGAATGTATAATATCAAGGTTAAGGTTAAGTTTATTTTTTTATTAAGTTATTGTTGTTTTTGTTATTTAAAGGGAAGAAAGAAAGAAAGAAAGAAAGAAAGAAAGAAAGAAAGAAAGAAAGAAAGAAAGAAAGAAAGAAAGAAAGTTTACAACTTAACATGTATGTTTGGTATCACCTAAACTTGCTGAATAGCAGAATTTAGTCAAATGTATTCAAGGAGAAGTTTCATCTCCGTTTCCCCCAGCACTGCCCGCGGTCGACCCTCTTCCTCTACCTCTCTACTTCCATCATTTGCTTGTTAGTATTATTCTGTGTGTCTAATTAAACCAGCTCTTCGTAAGTGCTGTTTTACCGAAGGCATCTAGCATAGTTTCTCCTATATTCTGTACAGTATCCTCACGTCCCTTTTGTTTGGGTAATTATTGTGCTCTTTTTTTTAAGGTCATGACTATTTCCTGCCAAAAGTTGAAATGTGAGGTCATTATAGAGTTTTCCAGAACCCGTCTGCCTGCAGGGTAATGGGACGCAATTAGAGAGATGTAGTCGTGAACCTTCAGCAGTGAGTTAGACAGGCGCTCTGTGGCATGTGTTATAAAGCTGTGGTCTACCACCTTTTAGAGAGTTTAATTCATTTCACATACTCATTATATGGAGGTGCATCTGGACAGTTGTACAGGAAATAATACTCTCCAAAACGTTGGCAAATGGTAATTTCAGAGAAGTCTCTATTTTCGTGCCATATTTTAAATTCATCTTTAGATTAAATCGATTTGAATTTATGTGTTTGTTTATTGCTTATTAATTGGTCAATAAATACAAAACGTGGGCCAATTATCTCAGTTTGTTTCTGACATTTACACAGCATTCACTTTTTACCAAATAATTGAATATGCATAATATTCAACTGCTTGTCTTCACTGCATTATATAAAAGACAACAGGTAATGAGATTACAAAAAAAAAAAAAACTTTTCTAAACTTTACATTTCTAGACCACTAAGTATTTCAGCACTCAGCAGAAGTACACAAATCTTATATTCTGAGGAATGGATTGAACAAAAGACAATAGTTGTAACTCATAAGGACCCGGACCAATTTCTCCTTATAGGAAAATTATGAGGCATATAAAAAAGACCAAATGGACCACTTATATGATGTTTCTGCTGTTGTTTTTAAAATCTTGTGAAAGATCTGTAATGTTACATATATATGACATTGGGTGTTAATGATACATTTTTGATGTTACATGTTACACTGGGCATTTACTTACTCTTTTTTTTTTTTTTTTTTTTTTTTTGGTTTTGCAAAACAAACATAAAATTTAAAATTTTACTGGGAACATAAAACAAAAACCTTTTTAAGAGGTAATAAAGTGTTTGCATTTTGTTTGCTTTGCCGAAACATTTTTTTCAAAACTACATAATTGTGACCATTACATTTTACATCACATCTTTTGTAACATATCAAAAATTCTACCTTTTCATGTTTGTGGTTTAACCAGAAATCTATTTGTAGATGCTTTTTTTTAATAACTTGAAAATGTGCAAACTGAATGAAAAGTCTGTAATGTCACATATGTGAAATTGGGCGTTTACTCATCCATTGAAAAAGAAATAGTAATTTTATCAGTTTTTGCTTTTCCACAAAATATGTGTCAACGTTTTTACTTTTCTAGGAAGATAAAACAAAAACCTTTTAAGATGTAATATCGATTTTGCGTTTTATTTGCTTTGCCACAGCATTTTTCAAAAACCACTACTGTGAACATTACATTTTTCATCAATTCTTCTCTTTTTTATTGAACTTATTATCTGAATTGACTGAAATATCCAGTTTAACTGATTAATGTGATTTAAGAAAAAAAAAAGGCCCAAGTTCAAATAAAGCTCAGTGTATGGTGCTTATGTGAATGTAATGGCAGTAGAATTGTACTATTCAGAGTTCAGAACATTCTTTAAAATTCGGAAAGGTAATAATGCTGGGAGCAATGATCTAAAAAAATGAAAAATGTAAAAATGTAAATTAAAATCTCCTCTTATTAGCCTGATATGGCTGGCTAAAAAGACTGCACAGCCATTTATTTTCTCTGTCTAATATTGTCTAATTTTACTCATTAAAATGTAACAAGTAAAAAGGTACTAACTGTTGTGATGATGTTAATTACAGGCAAATAGATAAATAAAAAATAGATGGCTCAGACATGTTGTGAAAACTATGCTGTATATGGTGAGCCAGCAAAGCAGAGAGCAAGATTTTCTGTTGAAAATGTCATTTCATAAGTTTCCATGGTTAAAGTGTGGTCTGTAGCTGAGGAAACCTGCACATTTTTTCGGAATTAATTCATTTGTTTTGACACGAGCTTGTATGCACTATGATTAATATGTAAATGTCAATTTAAGAAATTGTGACTAAAGATAACATACATGAGTGTGTTGTTATTGAATTTAGCACCATCTGTTTTACCTAACAAAGGAGACAGGCAAAGACAGAGGTGAATGAAGAGAGGGAGAGAGAGAGAGAGAGAGAGAGAGAAGACATTTTAAGACACGCCAGTTTTCTGTTTATTTGCATCTCTTGTCAAAAAAACAAAAAAACAAAACAGAGCTGCAGGAATACAGTGTATCACATTCATTCATGCAGCCTGGTGGTAATGCTTCAGACTTCATAAATGGCTTTCATCTACTGTCTTTTGCCTAAGTGCACCTTACTTACAGCCTACATTTAATGGTTCCAGCACAAACATATCTATTTTTAATAACTACCACCAGGTAATGGCCCCTTAGATCACAGTCTCTATTGCTCAGTGATTCATATGTATCCATATCATTTGTGTTTTAAAGGGCAGTAACTGGATTAGTGTACAAACACAGTAACAAAGAATTTTCATGCCATGCAATTATTAGGTATTTTTATAGTTTTTTATAGTTTTAAGCGGCCAATTCTTTAATATATATATATATATAAACACATATATACATGTATACATTTATTATTGACAAACAAAGAACATGTGCTTTTTTTTTTTTTTTTTTTTTTTTTTT
>JAUMHP010000073.1:6381733-6432856 GCA_032361065.1 Enteromius trimaculatus | reverse complement strand
CAAAAAAAAAAAAAAAAAAAAAAAAAAAAAATATATATATATATATATATATATATACACACACACATTTAATACATAATTTTAATATACTGTATGACTTACTGTGAGACTTTGTCTCAGTCCAGCAATTGTTTATCCTAACATAGTAGTAACAATATTATGTTATTGCTATTTATGTTTTTATGTTAGAAGTCTTTTCACTTATAACATATATAAAGTATAACCTATCAGTCAAAATAAAGCATCCAACGCGTATAAAACCAGTTTTTCCTCAACGCTTTGATCATTTACGTACAAAACATATTGCAGTAAGCTTTATATATTTAACTGAACGGGCAAGCACAATTATTCATCATAATAAATGATCCTAATATTGGCTGATACGTGGGTCTATCACAAGTCTAGATTCTCAAGAGTGTGATACATCAACCCGCACTTAAACGCAAACACACGCGCGTACGAAATCATCTTCATGCGTGAACCTTGTCAAGACGGCACAGAACGCAAGCACTGGCAGGGAGGCCAGTTTAGAAGAGCAGAACCACGATGACTCGTTTCTTCAGTTCCCGCTCTAATCTGCGCTCGCAGGTTTATTATAAACCACACTAACATCTCTGTAAATGAAGAGAAAGGCAGAGAGAAAGGAGAGTTGGGACAGAGGCCGGAACTGCTGCTTTATCTGTCCTCCCCAGTCCTGCTGCAAAAAAAGCTTTATTTTATTTATAAACTTTGAACTATTTTCCGATAAAATGCCATTTTTTCGCTGTCATCCTTGATCTTCCATTCTATTCTCTCCTGAGCGGCCCTTTGAGGGAGACGGCACGCTCACAATCAGATAGCGCTATCAGCACGGAGCAGCTGGCTCTGCCGCACGCTCACACACAACACACACACACACGTCGCCTACTTCAGCCTCCCAGAATTCCCTTCACCACAGCCAGACAGCCAGTGCATTCCATTATCTTCACTCTCAGGCTTCACACACATAGACGTATGTACGTACATACTTATACACACAGGAAAAGGAGAAATCAAAGGGAACAATTAATAAAGGTAACTAGCCGCTGCCACCAGCTGCTCTTATCCAGCAGCACACAAAAAACACGGGACAAGTAAAAAGGGAAATTAATATTTCTTTATCTCCAATTCATTTCCTCCTCTTCTTCTAGCTGTCTGCATCTCTGTGTCTTTGGCTGACGCTAGTTATCGGAGCAGACAGACCTGCAAACCCAGCCTAATGCACTCAGTCTATGTGTCTCTGAGCTGATAAACATAACAGGAGAGATTGGGATGGCCACGTTAACTGTGATGCCCCCCACCTTTATATTTTTATATTCACGTCACTCCATAGGTGAAGCGAACAGTAGGTGCGCCAAGCACAGACGTGTTCATAATCTCTGATGCAGAGTCCAGGTGAAATTAACGTTTTAAGTCTCAAATCACTTCGGTCAGACTTTATTTTAGGTAGTCTTACCTGCTATGTACTTACATCCAAAAATAAGTACAATGTACTTTTATGAGTTCATGTTGGATTGCAAAACACTTTTGCTGCTATTGAAGTGGGAAATGGTTAGGGTTGGGGACAGGTTTGGTGGTATGGGTAGGTTTAAGGGTGGGTTAAGTTGTAAAGGTTTGGTCAACAGTTTAATTATAAATGTAATTGCAGAAATGGATTACAGATATAAATATAGTTATTTTAAAAAAATATATAAGTACAATGTAAAAAAGTGCATTGTACCAAATGATTCATTTAAATGTATAGTAGTTAAGGCCACCTAATATAAAGTGGGACCATCTTATTAAGACTATGCTACAGGTTCGGAAGTTCATTTACATTTTTTTACTCTGTGGGATATTCCTCACTATTCATGCTCCTCTATTCATGCACAAAAAAGTTTTATCTGAATCAAAACAATTTAATATTTATATGCTATTTACTTCAAATGAAAAGGCATGTCAGCTTGTGAAACTCAGATTTTGAGTTAATTAGAAAGTTAAGAGAGTTGAAATTACTTCAGTCTGAGCAAGATATGATGTATATTTTCTGCATAAAATCTCAACAAGATCTTTTAATTCTACATCCCTAAAAGCTAGATAACTTTTATATAGTAAAACATATATATTTTCTATGCTTGTTAGGGTTATTATTATTATTCTCTAAGGTACTTGCTTGTATTACTTAACTAAGTTATCATAATATATATATTTACATGATCATTTTGGAGAAAAAGTTTTTTTTTCTTAGTATTATTATTATTAATATTAATTAAATATTATTGCTAATATTTATTTCTTAAATTAGTTCCCCATGCGTTTGTAGAATTCTGCACATTTATTTCTGGATTTATATACATGTATCTGAAATTCATTCATTTCTGAGACAATTTGTAAATTGCGAATACGTTTCAAATCGATGTATTTGTAAATCTGCAATTAGTATAACCCCACATTGTGTAAAACAAAAAGGGCATCAATGCTCCCCAAGAGAGAAACAGACGAGAAGATACACATATCATAAAGAGCCACACTCGAGCGGAGCACAGGATGGGCAAAATCCAGCCTGTCGCTGCAAGACAAACATTAACAGTGTGAAACACCTGCTTATCCCACTCTGCACTGCTCTGGCACTGCCCAGACACCTGGCACACCACACGCCTCCATCCCAGCCGCATACCCCAGCACTCCTCTCTGCTCTCCTCTCCCTTTCTGTTCTTTATCCGGCACGCCTGGCATATTCAGATACAGAAGCCCTCATTACAGCTCAATCCAACCTCAGCAAACACACAAACAGATTAGCCGCTTAAGACGTTCCCAATCCCCCTCTCCCTCGTCACTCCGCCGTGCTATCAGGGCCGCGCACACCCCTCAGATATGAGCCAAGGGCAGGCTTAGCGCAGCTCCCGCGCTCCCTCCTCCAAAAATCCCCCCACGCCACAGCCCCATGTCACAGCTGCCCCTAATACAATTAAAAGTCATTTGCGGAGCACACAGCTTTAGCAGATCAGGAAAAGGAGGCTTCCTCTGCCACAAAAAAAAAAAAAAAAAAAAGAGAGAGAGAGGAAAGGAGACCAGGGCTGGGAATCATAAGGAATTTCAAGAATAAATAGAAGATATATGGTAAAGAATTTAATTATTGTCCTGACAAAGGTAAACCGTAACATGGAACTGCATCATAACTGTTATTTTGGTTCCAATATTTAAAATAAGGAACTTATTTTTTAAAAATTGGTAGCAAAGATCTGATCAACTTTGTTAAATTTATTATAAAGTTCTCTGAAATTGATTCTGATTGGTCAGTCAAGACATTCCAAGGTCTGTTATTCCTCATAATGACTGTTTTCAATAGTAATGCTGATTAACGGACCACTCATCTTGATATCTGTGGCCAGCGCTTCTATCACATTGCTGATTTACTCTTAGACTTGTTGTATTGGCTCAAAAGACTTATTTTGAACTGTGCCACTTTTTAAGGAAGCTTTGAGTTAGTGCAGAATAACAACCGGCTGGATGTACATTACCCCTTAATTAAAGTTACATTTGTTGTGAGGTGAATGTTTTCTTTTTGTTGAATCAACTGATCAAAAATTTGACTGAACAGAAATGCTGTGTGATGTAACACAATCACTGCCACTTGATGTTTAAGGTCCTTACACACTATAGAAGGCACGGATGGATATGTAAGGTGTGGAAGTGAGAACATTGTGAAACAGTGAACTTAGGATCTTTCTCACTGTGCCAGCAGGGATCTGTCCAGGCCACCAGGCAATGGCTGGTTCCCTCATGCCGCCTTCAAACGTAGTCTCCTTCCCACAAAGGAACGGACCGTTGCTGCCACCTGAGGATGAAAAGGGACAGAAGAGAAACTTAAACTCAAAGCGTGCAGTGGGCTGTAGATGGCAATTCATCTCTAAAAATAATCTCTACAAAGAGCTCCATGACTCTGAATAGGTGTATTGGGAGCGTAAAAGAAAGATAAATTAAAAGAGCAGATTATGGAACAGAATGCAATGGTCTTGAAATACTTTTTAGAAATGTTTACAAATTGATACAGAATTCTAAACTTAACAAATTACAAACCGACACCACCTTTCTTAAAATGATACAATGTAATGTTAAAATATATCCGTTGCATGTGTCCAGAATGAAAATAAAACTAAGAAAACTAGCACAAACATCTGAGCGGAGGCCTAAGCAGTTACTGCACATAATTAGGATATATTGAAAAGCTGCACTCATGTGGGTGCTGCAGGTTTGATTCAAGCAACTTTTGGGTGTCTAGCTGTAAAAAGAAAAAAAAAATAATAATAATAACATAGTTGTGCTTTGGCTCTGCTAATCTACATTGATAAATGTGATTTAAATCCATGCTGAAAGCACTGAAAAAAAAATGATTGTAGGTTTATCCAAGTGCATTTGGCTATTTTTTTTTTGTACTCTCTTATTAAAAGTGTTTTTTTTTTTTTTTGAAGTTACACATCATAGCTTTTACTTAATTGAATTTATCAGTTATGAGAAAGTCGCTCAGTGAAGCTCAGAGCAATGCTTTATCCGTAAAAGTGAAATAAAAAACTACTTTTTTTAAAATTAGTTTTATTAATTTTATTTTGCTGTTACAAAGAGCTAAAAATATATGAAGATCTATTTTATTAAATTTAGCTTAAATTCTATATATTAAAGTGCCCCTATTATGGGTAATGAAAGGTTCATATTTTTGCTTTGGGAGTCCCAGACAACAGGTTGACATGAATGCAAGGTCAAAAAACACTTTCAGTTTCTAATAATATGCATTTTATTTTTACCTTACTAGTCCCAAATGATTAGTTTAACAATTTATTTTTCCAACCCTATCCAGTGATCGGTTGATTTCATTTAAAGGAGTGTTTGTGAGCTCCTAATGCTCCCAAAGCGGCACCTACTGGCAAAGAATGAATTTGCATTTTCATTCGGAAATCACAAAAAAACAACAAACGGGCGGACAATATGCTAACATTTCATGTTGTTTACAGCTTGGGACTCGTTTTAAAAAACTCGTTACAATGATTCAAAGTTGACTCTTTCTTTTGCACTTTCACTTTGCAGGATGTTTTCATTCATAAAGCTGTGTTATACAACGCATTAATGTGAATTTTCAAAAATCCATAATATGGGCACTTTCAAAAAGTGAACAAAAAATTTACTTTAGCTTCCTCAATCTAACAAATCAACACCATCAGCAAAATAATTACAATCAATTATTTGGATTAAAAAAATGTAAAAAGATTTTTGCAAGTCCCCTATTGAAAAAAAGTGTCAGAACCACTCCCCAGCCCTCTTTGTGAAGTGTAAATGGATTCCCACTTTGATGCGGTCCAGACATCACTGCTGCCCCATTATCCGAGGTGAAGAACACCAGTGTGTTGTTGCGGATTCCCAGACTGCCCAGGTGAGCCAGAATCTGACCAATGCTGTCATCCAGCTCCATCACCGCATCACCATAACTACAAAACAAATCACACACTGTCTTCCCACCTTCATCACAGCAATCAAAGCACAAAAAATTACCCCAGATAACCTGTTCAGTTGCACTAACCCAGACAGCATAACATATTCTGTCAAATTAGCCTGCGTTTGAAAGCTGTCCTGTTACAGATGGATGTGATATATGGAGGGAGATAGATGTCTCTGATAGATGTGCGCTGGTTATAAAATTTTAAGATGTGGCATGTCAGACTGAATCCCTCTACTGCCAGCACCTGGCTAATACCCCTCTGCCTTGATCCATTCCTCTGTCAACACAAACCTCATTTAGCATTCTGAAGAAACGTATGCTTACTGAAGCCCCAGTATTCCAAAGCACTGGGCGGAATACTAAACAGTTGCAGACAAGACTACCAATGAACCTTTCAGCTCTTATTCTTGCCTCAGAGCAGGAAAAATAACATCTCATTAACCAATTATTTATATAACACAAAACTGCACAGTGCAGAATGTTTGATCAAAACGATAATTATATTACATAACATAGTGACATGTTTTGTATTTTTTGAAAGGCAAAACAAGGTTATTTCAATATTTTTTTTTTTAGATATTGGGCTTTTCAAAATTTGTTCAAACAGATAAATAAACATGCAAAATACACTTTGCACATTATCTACTTCATCTGTAGATTTCAGTATATACTTTTAAATACTAAATCTTTTTTTTCCCTCATCGCATGCACAGAGCCAAAAATCCCTTCAATACACCAAATATTTAGTTTCAAATATTTATATTGACCACTCAAACTAGAAAACATTATTATAAGATAACCATTGTGAATTGGGCGATATTTTTAAACATTGGCTGGTTATGTACTTGCTGAAATATTGATTTTTTTTTTTTACCATTTTTAAACCAAAAAGATTTACAGACTGCAGCTTTAAATAATTTCAAATATCAGTTTTCAAAACACAATGGACATTTTCAAGAAACAAAGACTATATATGACCATAAATGTAAAAATCGGTTAAAACTGCTTGGAAAAGATTAATTTCTATCAGTGTTAACCACAGACTTTAAATCAAAGACTTTAGGAGTCAGGTGTCCAGTGGCAGTCCTTAGGGTACAAGCACAATAAGCAAAATATTATCTAATTATTGTTATTGATAAGATCCCAGAAAATACAGAGATATTATTTTTTGTCAATATCGTAAACCCCTAATAGAAATCAGTGCATATTTGGAAATATGGTGATATCCGTTACATTTTCTACCCTATTTTCACCTGGTGTGCTTTGCCTTAAAAAATTCTACACCTACATTTTTACAAGCGAAATTCCACAATAATTTTAGGTACAGTATATCATATAAAGGTACCTCAATCTTTAAATTTGTTTGGCTAAGTGGTGTTCTAAACACTGAAATTTAGCATGGTTTTGTATCACTCTGCTTGAATATATTTGTGTGTTGTTTATAACAAGATAGTCATTACATTAGTGGTGTGATTTTTTTATTTTTTTATTTTGCCAATATACATTAATTATGTGGAAATAAGGATGTGTTGTGCAGTATTTTCAAAACCTGGTGAATGAATAAACCACTTTAAATTAGAAATAACAATGTCAGTTACAGTATTACAGCTGCTAATAATAGTGTAGAGAAATGCCAACACAGTCACTGACTGAACGCGGCACTTATTAGATGTATAAAAAGTATAGTGTTTTTAGCAATAAAATTATATAAAAATGCTGTGTTATTTGGCTAACTGTAATTTACCTTACTATTTATGGTGAAAATCTATCTGATTGGACATATTATATAATTTTATAATAAAATACTATTAAAAATTAATTTTTTCGAATGTGAAAAAGAATAAATCATCTGAAAACTGACATTCCCTAATGTACCTATAATCACATGTTTCTTTTTCTTTTTTTAGATACTAAAATATTTTATGTTACATCTTATGTTTTAGTTCTGTCAACTATAGAATGGTTGTACTAAACGATTAGTGGCGTACTGTACATCTACACATTTGCTGATGCATTCTGCGTGATTGTCAGGTGGGTGGCTTAGTAGGTAAGGTAAGTAGGTAGTAACAAGCTGGATGAGTTACAATGAATGAGATACGTAGCAATGTTCACATACCGCCCCCTCTGGCTCTTTCCCAGGAAGCGTTCTGAGGCGTAGACAGGCGAATGGGTCGCATCTGGAGCCCAGTAGAGAAAGAAGGGCCGCTGGGCCACGGCTTGCTGAGAGATAAAGTCCAGGCCTTCCTGGAGACAGACAGGATCAAAAACAGCATCAGGCACATCTATCCACATCAACAGCTCTGATCCACACAAATAAACATTAATCAAGCCGTTGAACAGGAAAACTCACCTTCAAATAGATTTGGGTGAGGTTGGATTCCCCTGTTTTCACATTAATCGCAAACTCTTCGTAATACCTGCAAAATACACAGATCATCTAAACTTTCTGCTTCCTGCAGATCTAATGAGAACGCCCCTACAAGCCTCATTTCAACACCATATGAGTTCCTGTTCCAAATGATAAGCTTTCTAAACCGAGTGCTGCACCAGGGTGTGATCACCAAGTGAATTTGAGGAGGTAAATTGCGAGATTGTGTCTCAGAAGACACACGCGTTGTGAGAATGTGTTGAGGCGTGGAACGGTAGAGGCAACTTTCTTATGCACCGGCTGTTCCAGGTGTCCTAACATACCGCTAACGCAACCTGCCTTCTCTTGGGTGTAAGTGTGTGCGTGTTTATCTGGCCAGGCTCAAACATGCTGTGCTGATCAATCCCACTGCTAAGCGCAAAACCAGCCCTATCGCCAAAGCCAATGACCCAGAATGCACATATGGCTGTTTTGGAATGAAGAAATGGGCAGAAAATGAGATAGTACACTGCAGCTGGTATAAAAAGATGAAAAACGAAACGTCGCCAAAAGGACGTTCATGTGAAGAAGAACCAGATTTTTACATTTGCTGAAGAAAATTTAAGTGGAGTCTGCCCGTTTAAATCTGATTTTGCAACGTGGTTTCAAAGGTGTTTTTTAGCAAGCACCACTTATAACATGCATTATTTTTGCACCTCACCTTCCTGTCATTTCAGAGTTGTTGTAGACAGGTATATTGGGACGAACGCTGTTATTGTAGGGGCCAAAATGGCAGTTGGGGGAACCAAACCACTCGTCAAAGCCATGCTTCAGAGGTAAATATTGAGTTCTGTGCCCAAGGTGCCTGTGGAAGGAGATAAAAACGAAACGTTTCAAAAGGACATATGGCCTATGCAATGTACAGTATATATGTATATTTTAAATTATTTAAAAAGACTGGAATCAAATAACATTAATAACTACAAGCATAACGTGTATAAACCTTTTAAACTATTATAAATTATCTTAAAAAATAGAAAATATGTTTTTAAGCCCTATTCAGACGGGACTAGTTTTACAGGGGGTCGTTAGAGAAAGTTTTGTTTCACAGACGTACTTGGTGATTTTAATCCCGTCCGAATCTCACAACCTCTGTGACAATTATTATTTATTTAATATTTAATAATATTTTTAATATTTATTTAGTCAATAATGACTTTGTAGGTTATTTAACTATGTATTTCTATGTCTTCGGAAGGATTTCGTTTTTCTCCTAATTATGTGACATTATGTGATTTTAATATTTTAATAAAATATTGTGTTTGAATGTTTACAGTTCTATGACATTTAATGACATTACATTTTTAGCAACTGATTTATTTTAATTTAACATAACACACCATTTAATTATTAGCTTTAAACTCATATGCCCCTGAAGTACATTCACAAACCCCATTTAAAATAATATGTTTAATGTCCTTCATATTTTCTTACTCCTTGCATTTTCTCAATATGGTACTCGCTAATATTGACCTGTTTTCAGTGTAACCAATGAACTGGAACCAATATCAACAGAAGCAATATTTTGACTGAACTATTGTTTGACCAGACCGCCAAAAACTAAGATATTTTACACAAAACTGGAATAAAAATAGAAAATAACAATCAAAAATGTTGTTCTGTGAGCCTAAAAGCTTCTTTTGTGGAATTAAAAATTTATTCTACTGTTGTTTCTCTTTGCTTCAGATATTTAATATTCTATTACAGCTCATATCACTATTCTGAGAAAGACATCTCTTGAGAGACGCCGCAGGGAATCTCACCACTTTCCGACGATCTTGCTGACATAGTCTTTCTTTTTCAGCAGTTCTGGAAGCAGGATCTCGTCCTGAGATATTCCCCCCACTATCTCCTGAGGTGTGTATGCTGGAGGAGAGAGAATCCATTACAGAAGCGCACCATAAAGTTGTAAGAGTAGATAAACTGATAATAATGAAGGAGGGCTGAGGAAAGAAGGATATGGTTTACGATCATACCATTCCTAGAATGAGCATTGGTGGTGTAGAATCCATTTCGCACAGGAAGCCTTCCGGTAAGCAAAGCGGCCCTGGCTGTAGAATACAGATGAACTATGAGTTAAACATCAAAGATACAAAAGATACACCTGCTCTTAAACAGAATGTTTTAAAAGAGCAAACACCACCAACTAAAAAGGTATTGGATACAGGGTTTGGTTTAAAAAAAAAAAAAGCATCTTTGAAACCACGTAGCAAAATCTGATTTAAACCGGGCAGGCTCCACTAATTTTTTTTTTTAAGCAAATGTAAAAACCTTGTTCTGCTTCACGTGAACGTCCTTTTGGGGACATTTCGTTTTAAATCTTTTTATACCAGCTGCAGTGTACCTCATTTTCTGCCCATTTCTTCATTCCATTACATCTCGTCCAAAAAAAAAAAAAACAAAAAAAAAAGGATGGCAGCCTGTTTAGCAGGAGCATCTGTAAACTTAACCCAACTGTTTGATTGTTTAAGTAAGTCTTTGCGATTATGGTAAGTACATAAAATGTGGCAAGACTTAATTAATGAAAAAGAACAGTGAAAGAAGGGGACCATCAAGAACTAAGCCTTGAGTCCAAACAACACCAAACTACTACAAGAAAACGACCTTAGTATTCATTTTGAAGACTGTTTCCACTCAAACTAACCACAGAGAACTGTTGAGAGAGCTGCAATTGCTTAAACTCTGGTCACAGTCACCAAGGCTAAAATGTGAAAAAGATGGTGATATGATCATGATGGAAAATTATTAAACAAATGCGGACCGTCTGGAAAGATGAATGAGAAACCGACCCACTCCTCCATCGTCAACTGGAAGATGCTTTTATAGACAACTATTCAAAGTTTTATGAATCGGAGAAATATAAAAGTTGTATTAAAGGCAAATGTCAAAAATTGTGTTCACATTATTTTGTCCAGTTCTGCACTATATTACTGCAAACTCTTGCTCTTTAGAAATAAAATCTATTCAAAGTTCAAAATGCTCATCCACAATACTTGTGCATTCTCTGAAATTAAAATCATGGTATTTAAGACTTAATTTCAAAGGGAGAGAAAGGGAAGAGACGTCGGACATGGGAGAGCTCACCCTGGATATTATGATTAGGAAGTTCTCCACTATCTACTTTGTGATTAAAATTCTAATTAAGGTTGCGAAGCAAAGCTCTATAATAACGTCTCTCTACAGCGGCAGGTACGAGTGCTCCAGGCACTTTCATCTCACACATTCCGAGATTAACAGTTGATTAAGCCTTATTTGCTTAAAAATTAATTAGAATTGAAAAGAGGACTAATAGAAGGCCTGCTCTGCATAGCAAGTCCATTCGAATTTCCAAATTATGCATAATTAGCATATTTCGGTACCGTTGGTGTATTATCCTTATTAGCATAATACGTTGTCCTCTCGCTATCATGCAGCCTCACACGTCTTGTGGAATCTCAAGGAATTAAAACAGCTGCAGCATTTGAAGAATCTTTCTTTAGAAGGAAGGAGAACGAAAAGGAAAAGGAAAATATTTGCAATTGCATTGTAAATCAATGCATTCAGTGTAGGTCACCTCAAACTAAATCTTTATGTTTTTATTTCTTCAGAAAGAAAATCAGTTTGTCTGTTTCGTGTTATTTCATTCCATTCTGGCACTTTCAACAATGATTTATAAAATTCAGGCAAATTACAAGATAAGTCAATTTGCTTCCTTTGTCCTCTTCAACCAGAATCCGAGTTAAATAGCCCTGTCTCTGGTTACACATTTACAACAGCATACTGCAACTCATACCATTGTTACTCTTACATATTATGCACATTTTCTACTTACATCAAATACCCAGATGAGTTACTTCATTGGCAAAAAAATGCAGTATGCTGTATAAGCAGAGCACGCTGCTGTGAGTACTACAACACCTAAATGAAATAATTAACACATCTTTCTTTACTTTATTGTTTGCTTGGACCAGCAAAATAAATAACTACATTTACTATGTGAATTATTGAGCAATGCATCGTAGCCTACAGTACTGCGGCTAAAAACATTTATCGTAGGCAGCATACAGTAATGTGCAGTAAGCAGTATGCTAATATTCAGAACAAAAACAATGTGATAGAGAGATAAAGGCAAGCCCAAAAGCAGCACATACAGGGGGAACACAGAGGGTTGGCAGTGTAGAAGTTCGGAAATAGCATCCCCTGAGCAGCCATCAGATCCAAGTTTGGAGTTTCCTTGGAGGGCTCCCCAAATACTCCCAAATCGCCCCAGCCCATCTGCAGACAGAAACAGAGAATATCGTATTAGAGTATGATTCTTATATAGGGTGATTTTATTCCATGTGATTATTATTATTATTATTTTTGATATTATATACTACATTCAAAATATACATTTGCTAATTTTCTGAGAATCACTCTGAAGACCCTAGTGTTCAGCATGATTCATCCCTTCTAATGCATTATAAATGTTTTGATGGCTGATTGCACTTAAACCGTGTGAGCCTGCTTAGTGTGAATTGTATTTATGATTTACAAACAGTTAGAACAGTATTAATTCATAATATAATCTATTTGGGATGTAGTTGTCAAAATTGTATATTGCAGCATACACTCTAATAAACAAAAAAGAGAGAATATGCAAATTATACACGACATACAAAATAAACTATAACAAAGTACATCCAACACAAATGTATCTCACACGCCAAAGATATATGTTTGCAGATATGAACTTGAATTGCTTGTACCACTGTTTATATAAACAGATGCATGTACAATCAAAAAAGTAGGTTTTAGAATCATTCTGAAGTTAGCTGGTCAGTCAGCCTCTAAGAAAAATACCTCCAAAAGACTTACATCATCCATAAGCATGATGATGATGTTTGGACCATGCTGGCTTCCTGCAGTCTGACCCACACATACTGCCCATAAGACACAGATCACAGCCTCAATCCACAGACTCATTGCAACTTTGTTTTAAATCTTTACACAACACATGCTAACTTTCAGGAAGTGCACTTTAAGCGGAACTGTTAAGTATACCAAACATTCAAGCGTATTTGTTCGCATCACGAGAAGCGTTGCACACAGTCACAAGCGCTATGAAACTATGAATCACGTGACACTGCGTGTCACGTGACCGCGTTTGTAGCGTCATCATGGCGGTGTGCATAGCAGTCATTGCGAAGGAGGTAAGTGAAAACATCTTTTTTATGACACAGAAAATTATATCTTGCTTATGGTTGAAAGTATCTGAGATCCGACGTGCTGGATTTATCAGATATGATGGATTTATGCGAAGAGTTGCTAATACATGTCGCTAGCAGGGCTGAGCAGCAACATTTACATTCCTGCAAATATATTGCATAGCTTTTTAATATAAATACATTGAAACGGTACAACTGCAGTATATGTAATATGGTGAGATATTAAATATGCCATGTTTAACAAACTTACATTGGTTTGAGCGATTTTTGTGTCATGAGAGACCTAGGAGTGTTTGTTTTCGTGTCAGTGTTTCCACATCACTAGCTTGGACATGTTTATCGTGTTCGCGTTATGAATTGAAGTTAAGTAGTTTGTTTAGACTAATTTACACCGTTTAGAAGACATTTCTAAGAGTGATGTGGCAGTCTACCACAACACCGCATGAATTGCAACACTGTGGGGCGAGTCTTTTGAATTGAGACACCCACCCCACAGAAAGGAAGCTTTAACATCAACCAAAAGGATTGAGATATGTTTGTTGTTTTAACATATTGTAAACATGTTCACAGTCAAAACACAACTAGATGTATTTTGGCCAGTCTTTTAAGTCCAGTCTTTGAGTTCTCCAGTGGCCTGTACCATAAAACAAGTTTACAAAATAAGCCAGGCTTATTTCAGTAAGTCTGACTTATTTTGTAACAAATGTACTGACGTGAAGCCTGGCTTGTACTCGAATCTTGTTTTATGGAACAGCTAGGGGTGGGAGAAAAAAAATCAATGCATCGCGATTCTCTCTTCAACGATTGCAGAGCAAAACATTTGATATATCAAAAGAGATCTATGCATTAGTCTGAACGCAGTCTGTTAAAGCTGCCACTGTATGTGATATAATCAGAAATAATGCAGAGGAAGAATAGAAAAATCCACCTATTAAAAGTCTAAACTATTTCTGCAAACTTTTGTATAATCAACAGCACTTTTTAAAATAAGCAATAGCCTGTTTATATAATGATACCAAAAAAAAAAGCACAAAATAAATTTGATTTAAAATGTAACCATGTGCAGCAATACTGAATGAGAATGTGATATTCTCCTGGGGCCTGTTCCATAAACCAAGATTAGAGTATAACCCAGGCTTTTTCAGTTAGTCTGACTTATTGCCAGTTAATTTTTATTAAAATAAGTCAGACTATCTGCCATAAGTTTGGCTTATTTGGTAAACTTTTATGGAACAGGCCCCTGGTTTCACAGACAAGGTTTACATATCTTAAAATTTTGTAAAAGAAGTATTAATATCTTAATTTAACTAAGGCCTAGTCCTGGCTTAAGCTAAGCCAAGTTTGTGAAACAGTGGGCCATTGTGTTGATAATAATCTTATTGAATTGTGAAACCAAGATTCAGACAGATATCTCAAATATGAACATAAAAGCATAGAAACTTCACGTCAGGATTTAAAGTTGTAAAGACGTATTTGCACAGCAAAGAATTAACTGGGGTAAAAAAAGTAGATCAATAATCATTTTGGAATTGGACCGTGAAGTGCCTTAAGATTCCCACTTCTAGGAACAAATGAAAAATAAAAATAAAAGTGATGATGGCACCTTATCCTGCTTATTATACAGCTTCTTTAATAATTGCAGGCATTAATAATGGTTTAGTATATTTTATTAGCTTCGTTGTATTGATTGTAGAAAGATAAACAAGCACATCTGTGCAGAAAACAGACTTCCTGGAAGAACAGGTGCTACAGTGTTGATATGGACATGATATGGGTTGATATTTTAAAATGTGTCTGCGAACTGATGTAACTGGCCAAACAGAAGTATTTTAGATAGCACTTGTATAAAATGTAATGAAAACCTGCTTCTCATTAAGATGATATTTGTTCTTTGAACATCTATTAAAAATGTTTGGTTTTTTTACTTCATAGTCTTTTTTTCAATTCTAATTGATTGAGCATCGACATGATTCATGCACTAATCAATAGATTATTTTAATGTATATCGTGTTTAATTCTAAATTTATGCACATAGGTCTAATAAAATTACAATCTGAAATTGTGTTTCCTGCAATAGCAAACTTGACTAACTTCACCTTGATCTCTGCAGAACTATCCCCTATACATTCGGAGCGTTCCTACACAGGGGGAACTCAAGTTCCACTACACAGTGCACACTTCTCTGGATGTGGTGGAGGAGAAGATCTCTGGTGTGGGCAAAGCCTTGGCCGACCAGAGGGAGCTTTATCTGGGACTCCTCTATCCAACTGAGGACTACAAAGTGTATCTTTAAAGTCTGCATTAAACTGTTGTTAAAAAAAAAAAAAATATATATATATATATATATATATATATATATTTTTTTTTTTATTTTTTTATTTTTATTGTGATCTATTTCCATCTTATCACATAAGAAAAAAGTAAATCCAGAATATCACTTTTTATTAATCAGAAAGTGATTGGATTGTCATTTGCTACATTTGCAATATTAGAAATCCAGTGGAAGTTAATGTTTTTAATAAAATATTAAGAAGGCACAATAGTGATGGAATAATATATAAGTTGATATTTGACCATTTTAAGATCACATTGAGTAACAACTGTAGTTTTTTCTTCCACTTATACTTATACTTATACTCCTGAGAAAAACCTACATCAGTCGACCACTAATCTTTAACCAAAACAGTGTGACTAAGATTTTTTAAGAAATGTCAGTGGTTTTTTGAATGTTTAAACTTCTGTTAATAACATTTAAAATACCATCTTTTTTTATTCCACAGAAAAAAAGAAATTCATATTGTAACATGACATTTTTCAATTTTGATTAAACTACCCTTTAGGTAGAATGCTTTCTAATGCATTTTCAATCACTATTAAATGTCAACACCTTAACAAGAGTGACAGATACGGCTACGTGACGAACTCTAAGGTGAAGTTTGTGATTGTTGTTGACTCCTCCAACACATCTCTGCGAGACAACGAAATTAGAAGTGTAAGTTCCATAGGTATATTATGCCAGTTAAACAGCAAATGTCAATCAGATGGGTGTAATGAGTGTTTTGTCTTTCCTCAGATGTTCAGAAAGCTGCACAACTCCTTTACTGATGTAATGTGTAACCCATTCTACAATCCTGGTGATCCAATTCAATCCAAGTAAGTGCATTTGATGAATACATTCATGAGAGGCATTTACTGTGTGCAGTGACTGACCTGCTAATACAGGGGTCACCAAACTTGGTTTTAGAAAGCTGATATCAGGAGTTTAACTCCAACTCAATCTCAAAACACCTGCCTGGAAATTTCTAGCATGCCTAATAAGTGGCTGGTTCAGGTTTGTTTAATTATAGTTGGAGCTAAATCCTCCAGGATAGAGTCTGGTGACCCCTCGCAAGTATAATACTAATTTTTTTTTTCTTCTTTTCAGGGCTTTTGACAATATAGTTTCAACAATGATGGTGCAGGCCTGCTGATTTCCTTCCTTCACAATTGTATATATTTACATCAGTGTGTATTGTTCGTAAAGTGAAAATAAATATTTAATTTTTGTTTCATGAAATGACGTGTGATAATGTTATTTTATTTACATTGATTTGACTCAAGTTTAAGCACTGAAATTCCAAAATAGACAAAGTACTGAAATTCACAAGACATCTCAGCCTCTCACAGGCATAGCATTTTAAAGAAATTGAATAAAATATAAATAAAATGGTAACCAATCATTACAAATCATGTCTCCGTTTTTGTAGTGCCATTCAAGCTACACACACATAGAAAAATAATAACTGAGCTCCTGTTATGCAATTACTGAAACACAAATTAATCAGCACCAAGAAGTGCTTTGAAGAAAACAGAAACTCAAAATTGATTATCAAAAAGAATCAACCCAAGGATCAGCTCTTCCATTTTCCCTAAAACAAAAAATACAATTTTATAACATCTTTAAAAAAAAAAAGAAAAAAAAAGCTCTTAATGATGGATGTACAAATGTTACATTTGCAAGAAAGCAAGTATAAATATAAAGATACCACTATGATAACTGAAATACTGCATTAATGTTAGTCTTCACAAATCTGAAAGCAACATTTTCTTCTTCTGAGTTTAATGTGTAAGGTTACTAGATCAGGGGTGCGTTTCCCAAAAAGCAACCATGGTCGCAAGTTCCATCGTTACCAGTAGAGTTCAATAAAAATAACGATCATAGTTTGCCTACGATGCTTTTGGGAAACGTACCCCTGATCGAGTCAGTATATATGAAGAGTGCAATCATGAACCGCTGTTTTCAGGCAATTAAAGCTCTATATCATGTGAGTGTTATGTATTGGCAGAACTGACCTAATAAAGTGACAGCCCCTGAATGGGTTGTAAAATCTCGAGGCGCGGAAACCTCGTCCTCGGGACCAACCTCCTCGCAAGTATGCGTCTGTAGTTCTGAAACCTGGAATGTTTGTTCTTTTTGGCAATACCTAGTGCACAAAGAGCTTGATGAAACGGTCTTCTGTCACAAATTATAATCCAAAATAATTTATTACAAACAAACTGACACCGGATCCTACATTCACACCAACAACAGTGCCCAATAATGATTTTAAGGTCATGTTTTTGTTTTCACATAAAAATTAAGATGTGGGAGTTACTAAACTGAAACATGCAGCCTACTACACACCTAAAAAAAAAAAAAAAAAGGTTCCAGCAGATTTCATAATTGTGACCTTGGACTACAAAACCAGCCATAGGAATTTTTTTTATTTTTTTTTAGAGATATGTCATACAAAGCTGAATAAATAAGCTTTCTTTTGATGCGTGATTTGTAAGGATAGGACAACATTTGTCTGAGATTCTACTATTTAAAAACATCAAAAAAAGAAAATCATATTTAAAATAGTCCAAATGAAATTCTCAATGCATATTGCCAATCATAAATTAAATATTGATATATTTACGGTAGGAAATATACAAAATATCTTCATGAAGCAGGATCTTAATATACTAATGATGTTTTGTCTTAAAAGAAATATCAATAATTTTGACTCATACAATGTATTGTTGGCTATAGCTACAAATCTACTTGTGTTACATGACTGGTTTTGTCCAGGGTCACAATTATGATTCCTAAATCCCCTTTCACATTCAATGCAATAAAGTGTTATGAAAATTGTTCTCAATATTAAAAAGAAGCAGAGTTCACACCACAACTATAATGGTAAAGGCACAGAGAAACACTATGGTTAGAGTCACTTTCAGAATGATTTTTGTCCAGCTGATGAATGATAAAAACATAGACATCCAATCAGAATCCATCCTGCTATAATGAACTTGAGAATTTAAAGCGGCAGACATGCGCTTGGAATAAACAGATGATATCCTCTGCTGATGTGGACGCTAATATCATTATTTTTATCATTATTCTTGCTGTGAACAGGCCTTAAGAACCATTTTTAGTTCCTCCAAGAACCTTTCAGTGAACAGTTCCTAAAAGAACCACTTTTTTCTTAATGTGGAGAACATTTTAACATCAGAAGAACCCTTTTCCACTGTAAAGACCTTTGTGCAAAGGAAAGTTTCACTGATGTTAAAGGTTCTTCATTATACCATACATGCCAATAAAGAACCTTTATTTAAGAGTAAATGCAAGCATAAAATAAATTCAGTATTGGTAAAGCTAATGTTCAGTTATGACTGATTATCATTACAGACTGGCATGCTTAAGGTTTTCTTGAATTTTACCTTATTTTTTAATCCAAAACATTATCAACAGATGTGTTATTTTATCGGATTCATTCTTACACATGAAAGTAGCTCAGATCAGACTTGAAAATATCAAAATTAACATTATATTTGTCTGCTTACTCTACCAACCCCAAAACTGATTTGGGCCATATCCAGCTGTGGTGCTTCATTGCCATGTAATGCATAACCATATCTTATCGCAGTACATTTCCATCTCACCTTAATGACACGTCCTCTGAATAGTGTTTCATCTAAAGTCATGGCAGTCCTTACAGACTCCCTCTCTGAGAACTCAATGTAGGCAAAACTACAAAGAGAATATACTCATAAAATGTACTCATGTATTATGTTAAAATCTTTTAGTTTGGGAAGCCAAATTGGTACATACCCTTTTGGATGGCCTGTGAATCTATTATATGGGATTGTAACTCTGTTAACGTGGCCACAGCCATTGAAATACATCTCCAGTTCATCTGCAGTAGCTCCATAATCCACCTGTCAGACAAACAATACTGCTTGTAGCTTTCCATAAACATACACTACAAATAATGGCATCCTGTAATGCATGATTAAAATACAACACCAAACAAAGTTCAAATCTGTTCTGCTTATTTCAGTTATGCAGTAACTTGGAAAAGGAAGTCTTAAGAACGTAAGCAGCTTACATTGCCCACATAGATAGATCTCCTATCGGAATCTATTTTCTCCTCATGGTTCATACTGAAGAATAATCCTGCGGAAGGGAAGATTATAAAGTTAATTATAATCATATAAAATATTAACATTACATTTTAAATTATGGATGTCATTTAAGGTGATGCATGATAGGGAGGTCCAGGGCTAGTGCTATATTTGGGTGATATAATTCAGTAACTGTAAGGTACTCTGAAAAATCCAATTGTACAAACTTAGTAGCACAAGTATAAAAAAATAACCTAAATGAACCTAATTTTTTTTTTTTTTGCAGTAATATCATGAAAGAACTTTCATTAAACAATTTTTAGTTTTGAAAAATAATAATAATAAATTACATATACATATATATATATTAAAATATATTTATAGTTTAAAAGTACCTGTATCTTTTTCCCTGGTAAAAATATGAATATTTTCAATCAACACAGAAAACTAACTTAACTGCTGTTAATTTAGAAAACTTGCCCTACATAATTCAATTTCATTAGTCAGCCAAGTCCATGTTTTGCCATTTGAGGATGGTATGATAACAGACAAATGACACTCTACACATTACATACATGGTCTGCCAAAGTGTGTAGGAACTCTATATACGTGTCTTTGGAGCATTGAAGGGTTCACAGTTTGTCATAGAAGGCTGTCCCTGCGCAAGCACAGATGTCCTTAGATAAGACTACACACCGAGCTGCAGGACAGCCCTTCTGGGGCATGCCTCATTGGGCACTGATAAGACACTGTGGTCCAGCAGATGGGCTCAGGTGTGGGCCAGCTGGCTGCTCACCTGCCTGAGGGCTGTAGGGAAACGCTCTCTCTGCCTCATACTGCATGTCAGACTCGTCCATTTCCAGAACACAAGTTTGAATCGCATCCAGCTCCTAAATGAACAAGATGATTTTTCACACAAACACATTTCCATAAGCATTAAAAAAATGTGCAATGACATTTATCTTGAAATTACATCTATTGCAGGACAACTTTTTTTCTTCTCTCTGTGACCACATTCATTTTGATACTAAATTAACATGCGAGTTAAAAATGTTTATAGGACTACTTAAAGAGAATCATTCACTAAAAAATGAAAAACTGTCATTACTGCATTTACTAATTGTATACTGTTATTGTATGTCCTTTATTATTAATTGTAATCTATTTTATTTATTTGTTTTTGAGGAACATAAAAGCACAATCTGTCCCTTTAAGTGAATGAAAGGTTATCAAAATACATTCTCCTAGAATAGATGAAGACGAATATAACCTTTAGGTTTAAAATAATTAAATGTTTAGTAACGTTGGATTTGTTAAGTGCATTAAAACAAATTATCAACCGTTTTAACCACGACATTGTTTGTGTGGATTGGAAGTTCCTGATAAGACTGACGGACAGCAGTAAGGTAGGCCTATTCCCAACGTTATGTGTATGTTCATCGCGATTTCACAGTATTAGTTGTTTTATTATTCTAAGGAAAAAAGAAAAACTATTTTAATATGTGATGAAAAGTCAAAAGATATTATTTAAGAATGAACTTCTGGACTTTGATAGATTTAGAGGACCAACCTTTGGTAATTTGATCCGCCATGTTTATGTGAAACTAACTTAGTAGTGATATCTAACCACATTGCTCACCACACAACTATTACTATTCACTGCAAAGTAAATAATACATAATACAATTAATATTTTTCTACAGTTTGCCCAACTTTACCTGGTGGATATACGCTGGTTTACAACATTAGCTCCAACAAGCCTTCCTGTTACAGCCCTAAGCGAACACACCTGACTCGACTAATCAGATGCTGAGCGTAATAAAAGAAACAGGTGCGGCTTTTTTTTTTTTTTTTTTTTAGTTTTTATATACGTTTGTGTTGTTGGAATAACGTATATGGTTCATTGACTAGGAATTCTAGTCATTCTAGACTGTTTTGTGGTTCTATAGATACACATCCCATATTAATGCATACAATCTCACTTTTAAACATGGCTTCTGTTGTAACTTGCCTCATTTTTGACCGCCTTCGATGAATCAATACAGGCATATATCATATTAAAGATTTAAAAAATGTGAAGTAGTGAGGAGAAAGGTTTTCATGTTTAAAAAATCCACAAATTGAGAGACTAGTCGTATTTCACTGTCTTTTTAATTACACAGATACGTATCTCAACACAGACAATAACCTGATTTAGAATGTTTACAGCGTCACATGTCCAACAAAGCGCACAGTAAGAGAGGGTGAGGGAATTGCAAAAGGGGGAAAAGAGCATGCAAGAAATAAATAAAACTCTCCTGGAACAATTCACATCGTCTAGAGAATGATAACAGGACCTTGAAAGAGAACAAAAAAATTCTTTAACACACCAACCTTTCCTATTGAAACAATGCCTTTTCCTGTAATGATGTATTGCACAATGCATTATATCATATTTGCCTAAATGTATCAAACCAAGCCTTTGTTAGTACAGAAGTGTCTTGCTGTTATGGCATGTATGATGTGCATGTTCAATGCCCGGCCCACTCTGCTAGTCAAAGCAATGTTTAGCTCTGCAGTAGTGTTAGGTTTCTGTTAGGTTGTGTGTTTTGTGATAAAAAGGTTTCCTTTTTACAGTTTTTCTGTTAGCCTTAGTGATGCTGGGCAACATTAGTGATATGCAGGGATATTGTAGTAAAAAATAACCAGCCCAAAATGGTTTCTAGTCATGTATTAGCTGGTTTTGCTTGTTTCGCTAGTATCCCATCCAGAAACCTTGGTGACCTTAGGCTGGTTTAAGCTGTTTTGTTTTTTCAGGAGGGCTATTGGGATGTAGAGATAAACAGGTCATAACTAAAAACAAGTTGTTGACTAGTGATCCTTCAGGATACGTTTTACTTCAAAGTATGTTTGCTTAATGTGCCGGATGTAGTTTCTCTCTCTCTTTCCCAAAGTCAATCTTAGAACGGAGCAGCTGCCCGACTCACTGGCAAGGCCAAATGCTGACCAAATCTAGGCATCCACAAATTTGCTTTGAGAATGACGGCTCTTCATATGCCAGATGACAGCAGAATTACAGCACACAGATGCATTTGCATGTTCTTATTTTTGGTTAGGAACAGAATGGCCAACAATATAGCAAATGCATATTTGTATGAGTTGTGGACTAGCAGACATGCAAAGCTCAAATGGAATTTATGGAAGTTCTCTACCATACAACTTTGCTAATTGCTAACGGTGTTATTTTAAAGCTCTTGAGATTCAAGTAAGTTCCTTAGCAAAATCATTAATAGAAAGTTTATCTCACTCTATTTTTTTTGTTTCAGTCTCACATTCACACTCATGCATTCCCATAATGAAATCTTTGAGCAAGGTTGGTTTAAATGCTAGAAGCATTTGTAATCTTATCTGACGCTTTGGATGCCAGGAACAAGCACTCCCCTGGCTTGGAATTATAGTACCGATCTCTTCTCTTAATGTGTTTACTGTCGTCTTGTGCTTTCAATGTGGTCATTTTGTACTTTGGTTTCTGGGTATAGTCGCTCACCCACATTCAGGCTGCTTTTTTTAGGTGACGCAATGTCCAAACGGCTTCTATGGATGTGCAGTTATGCTTTGGTCTGTGCTTTTATCATTTTGGATATTTATGAGATATGTTTATGTTCAGGGCTCAAAACATTCTAAGCAAGTACAACTACACAAGCTCAGTTTCACTCATTGTTGCTTTCTGAATATGTCAGAACACAGCAGGCATGAATGTAAACACTTTTTTCTACAGTCAGTACTCTTCTACAGGAAGATAAATGAAAGTCATAGCAGAGCAACAGTTTAAAGAGAATTTTGCTGTGAAAGCTAGTTAAAGTTGAGTTCAACTGTCAGCGTTTAGCTACCTGAATAATAACCCATCCGGTTTAACGGCACAGACATTTGAAAGTAACTTTACTTTACACCCTTGAGAAGTGAGTTTGGTTACTGCCGCAGTAACACAACAGTAACACAAGAGTGCATGCTTTTGCATCTCTAAGTACTTCTGTAGAGTGTTTTTGGCTTAATTTGTTGTATAACAGACCATGAAAAAACAGGACTTTGTTGGCCCATCACTTGTGTAGACATGAAAATGTGGACAAAACATACATATAATTAATTTCTATGTTGAAATATGTTGTTTTAGCTTGAGCAGGATGATAGATTTGCATGTCTTCTAGTGGTTTTCATTCATTTGCACTGTCTTGGATTTGTTTACAGGAGGTAGCTAGTAAGGAAAGAGGGGATGGTTCATGAATAATCCTCCTCAAAATGGGTGAGAAAGAGAGAGAGACCTATTACATCAGATTGGTGTAAGATCAAGGTTTTTAGAACTCAGGTTGCTGATATTTCCCAGGTGAGTTCATATATTGATTTAGCAATATGATAGGAAGATAGATAATTTCCATATCAGAGGCATACCACATAATCAGCAAAACTGCCATTTCAATTAGACTGCAGATATATCTGACCAAAACAAAGGCTGTAAACAGGGTTGCAAGTGTAAGCTGGTGGCAAAATTCTTTTTACTCTGAGGGGGAGTCTTGTCTGTTGTAACTGTCGCCACGAACAACCCTTAAGGAACATGAATGTCGGGATCAGCAGAGCTTTCTCGGTGCACACAGCAACCTCTACAGATATTATCCAGACTACATTAAATATGGATTATGTTTCAGTACTATGTTGGATCACAACCTGATGTCCAAAGCAAAATCTGGGAACTGTAGCAAAACCAGATGAGAACCAGATAGTGTTTGCTTGATTTTTGTGTCAGACTATGAATAATCGAGGGTTTGGTTTTGTGATTGTATGTGCATGCGTGTGTGTGTGTGTGTGTGTGTGTGTGTGTGAATTACACATTGGACCACTGCAGTGACACTTTGGCCCAAAGGATGGCAATGTTTCACACAGATTCTAGCTTCCCTCCCAAATGCCAGTCTGGGAACTTCTCGGCGGGGCAAGCTAGGTCAGTCTATTGTGGTTTGGCGTTTCGTTAAAATGATGCCATTTGCTTTGGCAAGCTTATGGCTACAAAAACGTCTCGCCCAGCGTGTCCATAAGCCGAGTCTTCTGGCAGTAATCTACATGAGCAAGATGACATGACCTCTTTCTCCTCTGCCGTCACAACAGACGTTTGTAAAATGATCATTCAGACAGAAAAGATTAAATGGAGAGAAATTAAATTCTAGACATTATACTTTAAAGGTTTCTGTTATTTGGCAAACTCATTTTTGGACCTCTTTTTTAAATACTATGTACATTCACATTAATTTACTGTGGTAATTTTAGATATATTTATATGTATATTTATATAATAAGTTACCCTAAGGGCCGTTTCTGAGGTTCCATTCAGTAGCTGAATTCTCTTTTCATATTGCACCTCCGTTCTCTCACTGTCTTACAATGCGAGCAATATAAAATATTCTACATGAGGATTCTCATCATCAATATTGATACAACAAATCGAACAATAGGTACAACACAGCTTCTCTCCCATTAGAGTGTCTTTTTCTGTCCAACGTTCGGCTGAAACCTAAAAGAAGACAAAGAAAGAACGCGTTCCTCGTTCTGAGTACGCACACAAGCAGATATTGAAGACAGAGACATCCAGAAACAGAAAGTAATATCTACAAGCAACGTTTGATCCCTTCATGGATATCTGCTTAGAGCTTCTGTCAGGAGACAAAAGGGATGAACATATAGAAGATGGGGGGAGGTAGAAAGAGCGAGAGAAAAGAGAACCAAGTCTACGCCAGTCTCGTGAGACTCTACAGTCTTTGTCATGCTTTGGAAAACGAGGGAGAATGAAATCGTACAACAAAATAAAATGTCTCAGCATTCAGAGAGCTTTAGGAAAACCTAACGAAAATGTTTCACAAGAAAAGGCTCGTTCTTAGTGTACAATCCAATGAGGTTTTTGGCAGTTCCGTTGCCGTTCGTCTTTCCTTTTGAGGCCAATCTGTCTCTTTTCCTTTACTCATCCTCGCCTTCTCTTTCGTTTTCATTTCATTTCTCTTTGCGGCGGACTGGGTGACGTGCTTTAAACATCCCAGGTGCGACCCTCCGTTGCCATAGCCGTGGATCCAGGCTAAAGTCTGCGTTCCTCAGCATCTGAGTGGGCAGCACAGTGGGCACAGTGAAGGTTTGAGTGTCTAGTCACCATGCCACCTCTCCACAGACTGTGGAACTCTGGGCTGGCTTTACTGCTGAGGAGGTGAAGTTGTTTGCGTTTGGTTACAAGATGAGTGCTTCTTAGTAACTTTGGCAGTGTAATAAAAAGGTTTGGATCATGTTCTTTTTTTTTTTTTTTTTTTTTTTTTGTGAATAGGTATACTGTATGTCATCACAGATGTAAACTCAAATGCATTTTAGAAAACTATAGTATCATCTGAATAGGGTTATTTTAAACCTACCCTAACAGTCTACTCTGAGAGTTAGTAGACAAGTAGTTGCACAATAATTCAAATTAGTTGACATGCAGTCATAGAATGTCTATAGCGGAGTATCAAAATAAAGTGTAACCAAAAAAATATAAGGTTGTTACCATATGTTCAATAAAGCATAGTGAATACTGGTTGAAATTAAATCAAGTTAGAGCTACTTTGAATAATTTTGGTCAGTGCATAATTCCCATACATCCTTCTGAAGTATTGATGGCTTCTCTTTTATTGTAAATATGTCTAAGTTGTGATTGAAATTTGTGATTAATTGCATACCAAAAAAAAAAAAAAAAAAAAAGGTTATAAATCTTACCGTGTCTGCCATAATACAGCAACCACATAATACTCAGGACAATACCCATAGCTGTAAAATATGTTAGACACAATAAAAAGGAAGGTAGCAATTGTATTTGCTTAACAATGTTCTTATAAGTCAGTTTGCCTAAAATTAATTTAATTCTGTGTTGCAAGTGAGCAATGCCTCTCCAAGGAGTCCTGTGGTTTGATTCATTACAGGGTTTGTTCAGTCTCTCAGCAAAATTTCTCAATCCTTTCCACCCACGGGTTTTATCATCCAGAGCAGAATGAGTGTGTCCCTGAATCCCATATCCTTTCTCTCTTTCTTTCTCTCTCTCTCTCTCCCTCTCTGTATGTGTGTGTGTGCGTGTGTGTGGTAGGGTAAGCCCTGCAGCGCCACTATAATTGCTCTAATCAAAGGTCTTAATCAGTCATTTGTGTCCTTTCTACTGTCTGCTATAGCAGCAGCTGTTGCGGCTAGGAAAGGGTGACCTCCACTCAGGACCAGATACTGTAATGTATAACAAATCCTTCTACAGTTAGTGTGATGCTGTGTGGTTCTATCTAGCGACAGTCATTAGCCTATTGTAGAAGGTCAAATACAACAGGAAACACAAACATTCACAACATTCAGTAGGATTTGATTGACTCCCTACCCCTATAGGTACTAAAGTGTGGTACATAAATGGTCTCATTTTGTATGTGCCTCCAATTGGACAACTTACCAGTGTGAGGTGTTATTACAGTACGTATATTGCAATATGACTGGGGACATTTATTAAGAAAGTGGAATCAGTTTGCCCTCTCTGCAACCACACTACGCTAACTACAAGATTCTGTCATGCATTGTCAAACTGAATTCTGTGTCTATTGCATCACGCCGCTGGTGTTGCTTGCTGCAGAAGTTGAAAAAGTGCCAACATGGGTCTCAGCCAATCATGCTAATTATTGGTATTTATGCAAATACCTTAGCTAAGACACTAGCCAATGCAACCCAGAAGAAAATAAAAAATGTGATGGTCATTTAAATGAAATAATTCTGTGTTCTCTTTAGTAGTCTATCTTGTAGAGACAGAAATTGTTCTGGTTGCCTAAACTATGTTTATAGCATGAATTATGAGTGGAACTTTGGCATAGACAACTTTCCCCCTTTTTTTCATGCCAATATTACCAGTATTACCAATTTTATTAAATTCTGCCATCATGTTGTTGTCTAAACATAAATATGTTTGGAAGTGTGTACACACCTACAATATAATGATAAAAATCCACTCTGTGCTTTTATTTGAAACTTTTTCTGTTTTAAATTTTCCTTTATCTCAGATCAGGCTGTTCTGCGATTTCTGGTTCATAGTTCTGTACAGGCCCCTCCCACAATAGTTAATTGGCAAAGCTGTCTTACCTTTGACACACCTTAAGAGAGCTGTCACCATTCCGCTGGTGCAAGGGAAGACAAGATTTCTCTGATTAAGCAATTGAGGCTTTTTGTTCTTGGATGCAGTAATTTACTATGTGAGGGGCGGGGTCAGCACTCATTAGCATTTAAAGCAACATGGAATAGAATGGCTTGATGAAAACAGAGCTGATTTTGACAGTGTAAAGATTCAATATATTTATTTTTTTTTTCACTATTTGAACTTTTACCAAATATTCATTAAGACCCTAAATAAAGATAAATAAGAGAAATAAAGACTTGTGGAAAATAGGCACCAGCTGATCCCTCTGAGATGTTTTTCACGAATTCACACTTCTTCATTAAATTAAATAAGCAAATTTGCCGTGCTGTCTGGGGAGCGAGCTGGGAGCTCGGCGGACCCCGAGCCCTGCTGCCAGTAACCCTAGCGAGGGCAGAGCTCGGAGCGAGGCTCGGTCCCGTTCGCCCCCCTTTAAGGTGCGAAGGAAAAGGCGGAGAAGGAGAGGAAGGCAGGATCGTGCGAAACTAGATACTGAGAAGAGTGAGGCGATGCCATTTATGCCGAGGCGGATAAATGAAATTAGGAATAATTAATGTGCTAGTGGGTGATTATACTAATGAGCCTCAATGGGTGCCGGCTGTGCTGACACTCAGCGTGCTCTTCCCGAAACTATGTTAAAACATCCCTTAGTTTCATAACTGTAGTAATGTCAGTTTTATTACACCTGTGAATGAGCCACTTGACATATTGCTGGAGATATTTTGTGTTACAATATCGCCCCCATGTTTTTATTCTTTGAGACACCCCTCTTCCGTCATGTGCCGGCTTTTAGGGATTATATTCATACATGTAAGTTGTATTCTATAACAAAGCTTGTCCTAGTACTCTGTTTCCATGTTGCAGGGCTTTTGTGCATTTTCAATCTTTATCTAATCTTTTTTATTTATTTTTTTATTTTTTTTAAGAAGGAGAAGAAGAAGAAGAAAAGTGAACAGTGGGGTGTTTGGAGTCAGTGTGTCTGCCTCAAGTTTTTAGGCCAGACATAACTAGTGTTTACAAGGCTCAGTGGCTCTTTGCTGTTAAATGATTGGTATGTGTATGTGTGTATGTGTTGGTAAAAGATGGAGGGGGAATATATAATGTCTTTGCTCTCTCTCTTTCTCTCTCTTTCTATCTCTCATTTCATAGGAATGGTTTACTAGCCAAAAGAATGCACTTTCCGTGTTTAATTATAGGTTAGCCTTGCTGTCACCCTTCTGAAAAGCCATTACTGGAGGGATTCAGTTATAAAGACCAGTCAGAAGTTATTCCCCATGAGCAGGACAGGGCTTATGTTTGCAGAGAAAGACAGAGTCCTTCACTCCAGACTTTTAATGGCTTGTTCTCTGTGTATGTTGGTTAGCCTCACTATGGAGTGTGGCTTTGGAGTCATGCAACCAGTGTAAGTTCTGATACCGTCTCTGTTCTTTAATGGCTCTCATGTGCTCCGTTTGGGTCACAAACTCAGATGGGTCATTGAGGAGGCAGACTTTACTGGGAGCAAAATAGTGCATGCTAAAAACTTGACCGCAAATCGGGACATTTACATGTGGTATGCAGTATGAAAAATGCAACTGTTTGCACGCCCTCGGAATTGCAAAACAACTCACTTCCCTTTGTCTTGTTGAGCACTGAGAACATTCTCAAAAATAAAAAAAATTAAGTCAGAAGGACCACTTGTCTACTACTTAATTTCTTTACATTTCTTTTTGACTCAGAATAGTAGCCTACCCATGATGTTTGGTTTGATAAACATTGTTAGGCTTTGCATTGTCTTCAAAGCTTGAAGGCTACTGTGATCATACAGCTTTACAACAACAGCACAGTTATGTTTACAGATAGCTTGCACATGTTTACATTTTATCTATTTGACAGTTATGGAGATGTATGGAGGGAAAGAAGATAGATAATTTGCTTATCTACACCTGGGAGGAATAGCAGAGAGGAGGGTTAAGTTAATAGGATTGCATTCTAGGACCTTAGGAAATAGGAAACTGGTCAACAGCTTTGTTGAGTGGTGTGAAGCAAATCCCTGAAAATCCAGTCTGCAAAAACCAATGAACTAGATCAGTGGTGAAAATAAAACAATTGGGACAAAATTGGACAAAAATATCTCTTTACAATTAAACAAAATTAATTACATTTTAAATGAAAACTAAATGAAAAGTGATGATTGTGGCATTAGCTTATACTATAAAAATTATATTTATTTTTCTTTTAAGTTTTTACCAAAATTTTGATTGCAATGGACAGTCAGAGCTGTTCAGATGAGTCATCGCTGAAAAGAGAAAAAAGAGTTTTGTTAAGTGCACATGATCGTAAACTGAGTACTGTACATATACAGTATAACCAAGTATAGTCATGTTTAAAGTTACGTTAACATGCAGCTAAGACTTCTCAAGTGCACATTTACTCATGTTAGGAATGGCAAGCAAGCAAGACACCAAGCCAGTACTCTCTGCATTTACCTGACTAAACCCAACACGCGAAAAGAAACTGGCTCTACACAAAGATGATAAAATCTTGCAAAGGTGTTCTGTGTCACCAAGATCACAGCTCTGCGTACATTATGACTTTAAGAGAGGCACCAGGCATTAGCACCCAGGAGGAGATGACACTCTGAGTGTAATGAGCTCTTACTTCCAGGGTGGACTCCTCCTCTAATGCTTGATACAACAACGGGATGGCATGCACCAACAAATGAGCCAACCTCTGTTTGGAGACAACCATCCACTTCTGCTGTCCTCCAAAGCAGGCAAAGAATGGTATACATAAATGTACAATTCATAGAACGAGGATGCCTGCAGGTCCCTTTTCTTTTTGATTGAGGTGAGTGCAACCAGGAGCGAAGTCTTGAGATACAGAAACTTCAGCTCTGTTGAGTCAAGTGGCACAAAGGGTCACTGTCCTGCCAGTCCTACCAGTACCATAGATGGATCCTAAGAAAGGATGTGGTGTGGCCTGGAAGGATTTAGTTTTATCACACCTCTTAGGAACCTGATGATCAGGTGTTGCTTTTCCAGTGTTGTACTGTACCATTCACTGCATCATGATGTGCCTCTATGTTAGCAGCATACACTTGGAGGTGGACTATACAAGTGAAGGGGGACAGCCTCCGCTCCAACTTTTCCTGCAGGAAGGAAAGCACCATGCTAACCTTGCATCTCTGGTGGTCTTCCCTATGAGAGGAAGACGACTCTATGAACAGACACCATAGTCCTACCTCGTAGAGAGGTCTCTAGCTTGAGTGATAGTATTTATCACAGCCTGCGAAAGGGCAGTAAGGTCTACAACATATAGTTCAGAAGCCACACATGCAGGTTTCACAGATCTCTGTGCAGGTTCCAAATTGAAGCCAACACCTGAAAGAAGGTACTTGCTCAGGGAAATTCACCAAGGGAGTTAAAGGCACTCTTGCATAGACACAAGGGCCAACTATGAGCCAGTGTGTCCATGCCAAGGGGGAGTTTCGATCAGGGAATAAAACAGCCGGCAATAGGAGGACTCCTGGGAAGCGAACAGGTCTACCTGGGCTTCCTTGAATCTACTCCAAAACACCTGAACCACCTGGAGAGAGTGAGCTGTCATGAGAGTGCATCATCTGCAAAATTTAGCTCTCCTGGATGGCAGCGATTTGAGCCGCGTCTGACTCTGAGATGGCGGGTGGGTTGTGACGTGATGAGAGCGAATTTCACCTTTTCCCCAACCAAGGGCTAAAGAAGCGGTGAAGAACCAGGGTAACGCCAACCCAGAGAGTGCCACAGTGCCAAGCCAATTTTGGGATCCGGAAGTGCTTCATATGTAACAATCTCAGTGGCGTAAATTCTGCAGCTGCCATATGCCCCAGGATCTTGAAGAAGCGAGGTGTCCTTATGCCGATTAACTGTGAGGAAGCAAGGCGATTCTTTACCTCCCAAAAGCCTGAACTGGGTTCAGCCAAGGAAAGCCTCACTATAAATGAGCACCACAACCGTGTGGGCATAAAACATCCATGAACATGGTCTTGGTATGCTTATGGCCCAGGCATGTGAGACAGCAATCATGCCCATTCTCGGATGTAAGGAAACTACCACACCCAGAACCAAATGTTAGAAAAGATATGTCCCCAGATAGACGGGGAATTAGTCTGGGCCCGCCAATACTTTATTTGATGCTACATTCACTTCACGAGCAAAGTTAGTCTGGCAAAGCTGCCATTTTAGAGCATTTCCGTTCCCAAAAAAGTGGGAACCACTGAGAAACGAGCTCCCCCTGTTTGGTCGTAGATTCGTCCAGTAGTATACAGAGGCATCTGATGGACACAGGTTAAGCCCACCTCCCAGAAGGCGGGTAGTAAGGTAACTTTGCCAGACTAAGCTCCTATGAGTTTAATAGTCGCAAAAGCCAGGGTAACGGAGAATGGCTTGGCATGCAAATTCCAATAACCAACTGTCATTGGCCTTTACTTGTTATTCTCTTAGATATTTGGGCTCCCAAGTGAGACCCCTAACATCAGTGTCGACGCAACGTTGAAGGTGAATGAGAACTCCATACTAATTTACATGGTGACTATAATACTTTCTGCTTATATATAGTCACATAAAACATTTTATACAAGTTATGCATTGATGCAGCTATGCCAGTTATTCGAAATTCTATCTGCTTATAACAATACTGTGGTCTGATCTCTCCCAACTAAATCCTGTAAATTTTACATAAAACGTATCAGCTAATATACTACTATAACATTAAAATGAATCAACAGAGGTCAAATAATTATAAATATTATGCAATATATTATATATTAAACATATACATTATATACTGAATTGTTCGTACTCATTTGTTCACATTTTTTCCCCATGGGTAAAATATTTACTCCTCAAATCCACAAATACTTAAAACAAATAGACATAAAAACCTATGAAATTATTAATATACTGTAGTATCATAGATCACTATTATCCACAGGGCCATCTTGATCCATAATTAACAGTAAATAATCTCCTCACCAGTGTTTTTTTAGTGAAGTAATGATCTGTAAGCACTTTCACAAATTCACAAAAAGCACAAATTCAAATATAAACTAAGTTTTAACTGTGTGTGGTATTTTTTTTTTTTATGCCATACACTGGTGCATCCCTAATCCAACTATGGAGGGGACTATGGTTGTAAAATGTTTTAAAATGTTTAAATTGCGCAATATTACAAAGTATCCCGGTTTTTTACAATTTTTAAAATAATACTAAAAAGTTATTGCTGATGGGTCACTAAACTTTTGTTCACTAAAGTTTCAGTTTTTAGTCACATTTTGTGCTTGGTGAGTGTCAGTTTTGGTTCCTGAGTAGATGTATTATGTGCATATGAAAAGGGATTTTTAAATGTACTCCCCTGAAAGGATAGGGAGTTTACTTTTAGACTTTTTCCCCTCTGCTGTTTTCTGTATGTGCGTAATTATTAGCACACTTCATCTCCTATCTTCTCTCTTAAGAAGTTTCTCCTGCTAGTATTTGACAGCTTGTCTCTCCTCAGATAGACTCTTCAATGAAAACTCCCATCAACCTCACACTCCACATTCATGTATGCTCTTGCCTAGAAAAACCCACACTCACTCTGCAGTTTAGTGCTCTTAAGGCTCTCAAACACTTCAGTGTTTTTCTTTGGCTAATGTTTACAAATCCCTCCTAATTCCAGCCGAGTCGCCGCACACAAGCACAGAAAAGATTTGTTTCAGCCTCACAGTCAGAGGCCTGCCGCAGTTCTGCAGGGAAGAGCATAAACAAACAACCAGAGAAGGCAACAAAAGAGAGACAGACACAGACCGCATATAATGTTTAGAATCATCTAAATCAAGAGATGAAGTGAAACATGTTCTGGCAATGCATGTTATGTGTGTGTGTGTGTGTGTGTGGTGATAAGTATTTTTGAACAGGACTGGTCTGTAAGTAATTATATCCAACATTATTTAAAAATTTAATAATAAAGTAATAAAAGTGCTCTCAAGGCATGTGTTTTCTACAAGGGAGACATTCACACACACACGCACACACACACAGTCATCATCCATGTGTTTTATTTTCCTTTGTCAGCATTTATTTTTCTAAGAATGGAGAATCTCATTAGCATTTATACTCACGTAGTTTAGTTTTTTTTTTAAGGTACTAAAGCACAACAAATCATTTAATATACATAAAAATGCTCTTAATGTACATCTAAATTTCACAAAAGTACAACCACAAAAATCACAAACAACAACAATAAAATACGACCTCTGCACTTTGATCTTATAAAGTTTAACCAGATAGCACGGGCATTATCAATATGATATGTTATTATTGTCATTATTTGCAATACCAATTTGATGATAATGATTGATAAAATAAATGCATAATGAATTATTGACAACAGAACAATTAATTATTGAAAAATAATTTGTTTCTTAAAAGGTGAGATAGATAAATTATTTGTATAATATGAAATTTTGCTTCTATGAAAAATAATGTTTTTTTTATGTATTTTTGTGGAAGTATGCTTATATCTACAAAATAATTTAGTTAATATCTTTGATTTTAGGGTGGTTTTATGGCAGTTGTAATAAGAAAAAATAATGTTGTGAAGTGATATGGAACTGTATTGCAGACATGATGCTTTTAATCTGTGTGTGAAACAATCAGCACTTTAAAATGTCTAAAAGGTACAGTGTTTAATATTGTAATAATAATACTTTTTAAATATTTTTTATTAAATTTACATGCAATGTAAAATTACATGTAATACTGTAATTTTACATACACAAATAAATTAATATTATATTGTATAAATTCAATTAATCAATTAATTAATCAATATTTAAATAGTCGTGCATTATATATGTATACTTAATGCATTATATATGTATAAAAAATAAGTAAAAGAAATCAAATTCCATATGTAGAAGGAAACATTTCAAGATCAAGGTGAAACACATAAACACGTGAAGTACATATTAATATGATATATATCATATTTGAAAAACAAAATGCACACACACGAAAATAGTAAAAACAACAATAATGATCAAAATGCTTAATGAATGAATGACCCTTATCCCAATCAGTAGTGTTTTTTTTTCTTCTTTGTTTGTTTTGCTTTTTTTTTTTTTGTGATGGATGGAAATGTTAGGTAGCTGTTCCTCTTGTGTCTCTAATGACATGCACTTCTGTTTGTCAGCACTGTAAGTGACTGCTGCTGGTATCCACTGCTACATTAATGTGACGCTCTCCAGTCGTAAGTGTTATTAACGGTTAGCGCTGAAAGTGCTTCTGTCAGTGACTTATGTATCTGTGGTCAACACTGTCTCTTCTGGGCTGTTTGTCAAATTCACAAGTCTAGTTTACACTTCACAGTACCATACAGTACACTGCATGATGCTTAATTCTGTGTTTTTGTATATATTTAAGAGTTTTCTTTCGATGTTTTTGCAAATAAGATTTTTGCTCTTTGCATGAATTGTACATTTTACTTTTAGTTCTTAGATGTTAATTTACTTATATATTTATATATCACAAAATGCAGAGAAGCAAAACGCAGAAGGATTCTTTGCTTCTCTACATCATCTGTACAATCATGTTACAACCAACCATTCTGTATATTTTTTGCTAATAGTTTACATTTGTACTGAATAAGATTTATTATAACTAATATTAAATGGTGCATTTTAGTTTGAATTTATGCACAAAAATAGCCTTGGCAACAGAATACATACGCAGTGTGTGTGTTCTGTAAATAGCAGAGTCTGAGTGGCTGTCCACTGTGAGAGTCTATTTTAGCTGCACGTAGGAAAACAGGCCACTGGCCGTCTCAGCAGTCTAAACCGAACACCCTCATGCCAAATAAATAAACTATATTAATTCACTGTTCCTGCAGACTCACTCACATGTCTAAGCAAACACACAAGCTGCAGTACTGTATGACAGTGGTTTAACAGAGATATTTCTAGTATCTTTTCTATGATGTCACTTTAGCCATGACAGGTAAAACCGATAACTTCAGCTATCCTTGCAGTTGCTGATTAATTTGCAGAATGTTGTTCCTGGAGCTGTCTATGTGGCCTCCTGCTGGGAATCGAGCAGCCTGCCTTGTCTTGTTCTGTACATGCATTGTACCTGAACATCACCAACCGACTGAAAAAAAAAACAAAAAAAAAGTTCATAGCATCTAATTATATAAGTAGTCATTCTGGAAAATTCTGATTGATTTTGCTTCAGTTTTCTAACTTTCTAAGGAATAAAAAAAGTTTTACTTTTCGGATTATGGTTTTTTTTTTTGCAACAATGGAAGTGATTAAAGTTTTGCTGGCAATAAGCCTGGTTTCTGACAACATAAGTTTTTCGCAAGCAACAATATTTCATTATGTTACAGTGAGTGTTTTACCAGTATATGTCCCAATATGTTAAGATTTTCCTAGCTATTAATGCATAAATTCGTATTTGAAAGGCACATTTACCCATGAAATTCGAGCATCGTGTCACTTCCTCCTCTCCTTTCATCCTCAGTGTTATTAATTTGTTGTTTGAAATATTCAGCTTAATAACTCACGTCATGCCCTCAGTTTATTTGAGCGTAAACGCTGTCACCCATATCTGGTAGGACTTGCTGAATTGCTTGCTCTTTTGGGTGAGCTGACGTGTGGCATGCGCTTAACGGCTCTTCAAAAGGAAAATTATTTTTTTTTACATGACTCCCGGCTTCATAGTATATTTGAGCAGGAGATAAATTTGCCTGAGCCTGTGCCTGTAATTACACTCTAAGCCATGTGTTTTTACAGCCTGCTTAACATAGGGAAATTATCTCCTCAAAACCAACCACAATTAATGGAGCCACTTTGCTGGTATACTTGTGCAAAAACATTGTAATGACATTTAGCAGAAAATTGCCTCTTCTTGAAATATAAGAGAGAAGATTAGGGAAAGCTCACGCCTCACTGAGTCACTCTAAGTGGCTCATTCGTTTTACCCAGAGATAAAGATTGCTATCTACGTGTGTCAGTGATCTACATCTTGTTGTAATTACAATACAGTCTCAGCTTTAGATGGCACGCCCATGAACTGCCCACAATCGAGTCACTGACTGTCTAAAGTATGCTGCTTACAAAAATGGCAAGAACTGACAATAATCGTCACTTTCAGTCGAATTGGCTGGGCATTACTCAATCCCGTAAATGGGGTCGTCATGAAACAAGTCATTTTTACAAGGTGCCAGCTAGATACAAAAAGTACTTTTAAGGTAGAACTAAAAACTGAATTTCCTACTTTTCCAGGTTAGTGGCAATGTGGCATCAGAAGATATTTGTATATCTAATATCTATTTGTACTCACAGCATTTCAGATCACAGATTCTGCATATTTCTTTTCTTCATTTTTTTTTTTACATGTTGGCCATGTTGGCCCATCTTAACTAAAGGTAACTTTTGTCTAAAATTGTCTGCTATAGTGCTAAACTTTGAAAAATGCAATTTGTTATAACAAATGATTGTTAATTTTCAAACTACATATTCTGTATATATCCAATCTGTATTTTATAACTATATTTTCAGATTACCATTATTTATATATGTATATATATATATAGACGGTGTCATCAAGCACACATGCTTGGACCTACTGTAAGTTAACTTCCAGTCTGTGTTTGTTTAGAGGTCTGGTTAGTGTCGCAGGCTACAAACACAGCTAATGATGAGTAATGAAGTTGGTCTCAAGTTATTGTGCTGTGGGATTTGTTTCCCAAACATTTTATTTTTTTTATTTTTGGTGACCTGCCATGATATAAAAACCAACCAACGGCTTTGTTGAATAAACATGACCATGTAATGCACGTTTAAAACTCAAACCGAGGCATGGGTGTTTTTATATCACTGCATTTCTGAAGGAAGGAATGTAATTTTCATTTCATCCTGCATATTTTGCAGCGTTTGTAAGCTCAGAGCTGCTTTGTCTACAGCCATTACCGGTTTCTCGCACTTAAAGCACCACCTGCTGGCAAAGAATGAGTTTGTGTTTTTAATAAATCCGTCTGATTTACGCTGGGAAAATATTTTGCTTGTTATCAAAAAATAATCTACTCTAGAAGGACTTAGCTGTTGTTATTGATTCTATTTGGATGTCTACCAGAAGTTAAGTTAGGGCCACAAAAGCATGTATGCGCATTAAGGTTTGTTTATGATGATGCCGTTGAAACGTCTAGCAAAACATAAATAAATAAAAAAATCTAAATCTAAAAATAAAAATAATTAAAACTATACCATTTAAGATAAACCTCTCTCATTCTATGTGCAACTATCTTGAAGATGTAAGATTAATTTATTTATTATGTATTGCTATGTCAAACCATAGGACACAGTCCTAGTAACATGTGTTTATATATATATACACATGTGTGTTTATCTTCAGTGTTAGGGATTTCATCTATCTATTTATTTATTTATTTATTTTAATTTTTTTGCTGTCACACCATGGGACACATGATACATCGACTACCCATATATATATATAAATATGTATATATTTATATATATATATTCATCTCTCGTCAGATGACTTCTACTTGTTCTATAGTACATTAGAACAAGCTGTACAATTTGATCCCAATGAGCCAACATAGATTGGTGAAGTATCTCAAGTGAAACAGGCTTTTGGCAGGCACTAGCTGTGCTATTAGTGAGCACTAACAATCTTATTATTGGAAAAGAAATGGTGCGTCACACAACTCAAGTATTACGGCATTAGCACCATTTGAGTTTGACAGCTGGAAGGATAAACTTTCACTTTTTTGCAGTTTATGGACAGTGAACTGCAGAGTCTAAAAGGCTTTTGAGTACTTGCAGCTCTTGATGTTAATTTAGAGCCGCAGCCTTAAACACATCTTCTGTTTTCACTGCAGAGGTTGATTGCTACAGCACGGATCTGTTCCAACATTTTTGCGAATTTTATTTAGAAAAATGATATTTTCTCACAGGAAATGTTTTGACACACATTGTTAGAGGCTAGACAGTTTTACACCCGTGTGGCATGTTGATTTCATGGGTGCCATTAAAAAGGAAACCACCAAAGCTCTTCTGAATGGTCACATTGCCTTTTGATTTCATCGTCTTTTTCAGGCATTTGAAGCACATCTTTGTGTCCGAACCCACATTCTGGGTTAAAATTCGACTGTTAAGACAAACACCAGCAGCAAAACCACAACAGATAATCATTTACTACCCACATAAACTGGCATCTGTTCTGGACTGCAAACTCTCATATTTTAAAGAAATGGGAAAGTAATAAAAAGCATGTACAAAGAAATAAAAATAAAACATGGCCTGTTCCTGCTATTAAACAAAAAAATGTGATGTCAATTCAGTGGCTTTAAGTACAGTACATCTATTTTAGCTTTGATGCAATCTGTATGCTAGTATATGGCTAGAATTAGCAATTTATTATAAAACAAGACCAAAATTGTGGTCACTCATCTTTGGAAAATTCTTATTTGAGAGAAAATCTTCTCCTGATCCCCGTATGGCGCTTTAGATATGTCCCAATCAGCTTTCAGTTTTAACAGGAAATACGTCAACACATGAAAGAAAACTACACTCATCAAACAACTTCATAGAGTCTTTCGTGATTTTCTATTTTCAGAGGAGTTATTTAAGATGGTGTAGTTTGACATTTAATACTATTCTGGTATGAATCATTGTTTTACCGTTATGAATGTTGTTGACCCAGAATAGATATAACAGAGTTTAGAAGTGTGTCTTTTCATAGGTCAGCACATGAATAAGCAAGTAATGTTTTTACCATTTCAAGGAGACGTTTTCTTATGCATGTGTGGAACGTGTAGCGTTCATCACTGAATTGGACCTGGGCCTTAAGCGGTCAGAGTGGGTGGAAGAGGAAATCCAAGAGTACTCAATAACCTGCGATGCATTGGGTGAAAACCCCCACCGGTGTGCGTCACTGTTCAAGACATTTTCCAGACTGCTCCGAATGATGAGCTTTGTCCAAGACCAAACATTATTACCACTTGTACTTGCTTTTAGAGATCTGGCAATGATTTAAGAGTTCCTTTATTTCTCTGACTGTCGATAAATATATCTACATACTGTGAAATGTGTGAAACAAAAGTGCTAATGTTTCTTTCTATAAACTTTAAATATTGTACAGAATGAACAACATGTTGTATACCTAATAGTGTTTGATTAAAACAGTAAGGACATTCATTAACTATCATTAGTATAAGTATTAGTATGAGTAAAAGATGTTGAAACAATATGTATGGATAAACAATATATGGTATAATATAACAATATTTTAAAACACTATTGTCGAGTGTTTTACCGGACTTTATTAAAACAAATACCATGCTAGCATCTAACTCTACCATGAGTCCAGTCTAAAAGTTCTTTTGTTGTTTCCAAGAGTCTAATAAGAACCCCCCAGCCCAGAGAAACGCCTCCAGATATGAACCAGTGTACTGCAGACTGTGCAGAAAATCCCACTCCCCTGTGGGGATCTTCTTTTCGAAGAGAAAATTAATATTCCATTCCCCCCCAACCCCCTCGACTCTAATCGTGCTCAAAGGAGGAAGACTGTATGATGTCTCTGTATATATGCATAGGTTAATTTGTGTATTTGTGAATTCTTAAGTCTAACTGGCCATCAAGAATAACTCCAGCCAGGTATGCATTTGAAGATATAGACTATTACTTTAACAAATTGAAAAGATAATAATAATAATAATAATAATAATAATCATCATCATCATTGCCGTCGTCATAAATCATAACTCAACTGGTAAAGCATAATTCTAGCAAGGCCAAGGTCATGTTCCATTTGCTGAGAAGACATGCTCATATGCTCTTGTTTGCCCAAAATATATGCAAACCTTTCTGTCTTAGCAATCTTGGTATGCACAGTTGAATTTAAAAGGAAACCTCAATTAAATATCGGTTTGTCTGTTCATGATACTGGCACACTTTTTCTGAGAATGGGTCACAGGTCTTTGAGTATGGTTAAGAGATGCTGTCCTTAAGACCACAGATCAAACTGATAGCAGCTGATTACCACAGCAGCACATTCAAAATAAACAGAAAAAAAAAGAAAAAAAAACGACCACCTTTGAGACATCACAATAAAGATCTGTCTCAGTGTTTGTCTTCAAGGCCTGTCAGAGCAGTCTTGGAACTCAAAGTCATGACAGATGACAGAATAAATAAAATAAATAAAAACATCTGAATGACATACAGTGCTTCCCATTATTAGAACGTTAGTATTTTCAACAGCTAAAAATTGTTTTAAGCCAGTCATTGCTGTAGTGTGTCAGTAGGAAATATCGTTTTACATTTCCAAACATTAATTTGATTAATGCAGGTATACGTTTTTTGAAGCATCTAAGTTATGTAGTCTGTCTCAGTTTGTTTTATTTCTCCATGTTATTCTAGACAGATCTCTGTGTGGAGCACTGGCTGTTGTCAGACTCCTTGTGCAAGTAAAAATCTCAGAGTATTATTGCAATTAATAGCAAAATAATGTTTGGAAATGTAAACTGATATTTCCTACTGTCACACCACAGCAAATTACAGAAATAAAAGCTGGTGAAAAACTAGCGTTCTAATAATTTTGGCCTATACATCTCTGATGTGTTCCTACGTCAGCATTTTTTTTTTGACACTTCAATCCAAAAAAATGATAGAATGAATTTTTATTTATTTTTTTCCTCAAATCTGATTGGTTAATCCCAATGTTGCTTTCAGGGTCAACAAATATGTTAATTCAGAAACACCTCACCCATGGTAAAATCAGGTTCTCCTTTGGCCACCACTGTACAAGAACCATAGCATGCCTCATTAAACCATATTTGTTTTTGTTCCTCAAAGGAAGGCCTTACTTTTCATCTGTTAACAGACGGTAATATCACATGTTTAATTGCAGTGTGCAAGCACGGTCACCTCACAGCAAGATGAGCCAGACTGTGAGAGTTCAGTTTCCTCTGGGTGCTCCAGTGTGCCCCCACAAAATGTAGGACATGTGAATTAGACACAATAAAATGTCCTTAGTTTGACTGTCAATGTGTGAGTATGTGGGTAGCCATGTGATTGACTGGCAACCTGCCCACGAGTGTTTCCCTGCCTATGTCCCAGAATGCTGGGATTTGCTCCAACATCACCACGGCCCTACTAAGGACAAGCAATTCAGACTTATATTCCTCACTAACAACAGTCTGAGAAACCCTGATTTTATGCAATGTTTAATGTAGTTCACACTGTTTATTACAGAGAATGGATCAAAGAATCTGTATCTGTTATACAAAAGGCATGCACTGTATTAAACAAGTTAGGTCAAAAAATTAATCTAAAAGTAATTAATAACTCATTTTTTTTCGTCATGCAGTTTGTATTAGTTAATCCACTATGATTTGCATGTAATCTATCCAGTGCTGTGTGTGACAGAGTAATCTAACTACTGTACATACTGATTGTTCAGTACCATAGCCTAAAGCGACTAAAAAGTATCATTTCAGAACAGAATTCTCTTTTTGAAGCATGTGCCTTTATACTTAAAAAGCAAATCTGTGAGTCTCTGACTTCAGTAGAAAATGGGCCTTGTTTTGTGGGGCTGCTTTAAGTTTTATAACAGGATGCCTTTTTAAAGAGCGTGCTTAGCTTTAATAATGCCCTCCAAATACACAAGCACTTTAGTCCCAGAAAACATGGGGGTCATTGAAGAGCCCATGGCTGCTGTACCAATAAACATTTTCTGTGGGTTCCTTTTTTCTTTTGCTTTGAATTGAATGTGTCAATTCAGATGTATCTGTGATGTTGAAAGCGAATCAGGTAGGAGGGGGCAGAAGGGATTTTTCTGCCATTCAATAACAAGAAGAGTTAATTCACACATCAAAGATTTTACTATTGCTTTGTGTCTTTTTACGTTTCTTTCAGTTTTGCTTACGAGGTCATGGTGAACCTTTACCTTCTCTGGTTTTGTCTGTCGAACTCTTTCAAACAACATATTCTTATGGACCTATTTATGTCTTGGAGGAAATCTGTTGTACCAAACATGAATTTTGTATTTTCTGTCTTTTTTTTCTTTGATTTGTGTATCTGACCAGAAACATAGCTTTTGGGTCACGTGTCCACACAAAAATGATTTTTACCTCATTTAACCAGCCTGGTCTAAAAATGCATCCATTTTTTGTGCAACACCATATTTATGTGCCTTACTGCAGATTTTGCCACAGTTTCAAAGAGAAATGTCCACAGAGTGGCGCTAAAAACAAGTTTGTTTTTATTATGTTGATATATGTACGTATTGCTGTGTTTTTTTTTACATTGGATGTTATCGAGGAGGAATGGTCAGGGGATCTCTCTGGTCTGGATTCGGGGCTAGGACTCTTGGCCATGACTCAGAATCTGAACCAACATATGGCTCCCTGTACCGTGATTCAGGGCTGGGACCCAACTGATTTGGATTGGGAACCATGGGTATTTAACTCTGGCAACTCGGACTCCCCCGGACTCCAGTTATTGAAGTTTGGCCAAGAGTGCTGATCCAGTCATCCGCGGACTCTGGTCCACAATTTCCCACTCTACATCCAGGGATCGCGGTCCTGCAAAAGTCTCTGATGCCACTTCTGGCCGTGAAGGCGGAACAGAGTCCGCAGAGATGTGCGCATCTGCGCTTACGAAGCTCACTGCCGTCTCGTGACTTGGCCATTCTGTTTTAAACCATTCCATTGATGGCCTGGCTTTATGTTTAGGGTCGTTGTCCTGCTGAAAGGTGAACCTCCGCCCCAGTCTCAACTATTTTGCAGACTCCAAGAGGTTTTCTTTCAAGATTGCCCTGTATTTGGCTCCATCCATCTTCCCATCAACTCTGACCAGCCCTGTCCCTGCTGAAGAGAAGCGCCCCCCAGAGCATGACGCTGCCACCACTATGTTTGACAGTGGGGATGGTGTGCTCAGAGTGATGTGCAGTGTTAGGTTTCCGCCACACATAGCGTTTTGTATTTTGGCCAAAAAGTTTAATTTTTGTCTCATCTGACCAGAGCATCTTCCACATGTTTGCTGTGTCCCCCACATGGCTTGTGGCAAACTGCAAACAGGCTTTCTTATGGTTTTCTTTTAACAATGGCTTTCTTCTTGCCACTCTTCCATACAAGCCAACTTTGTGCAGTGCACGACTAATAGTTGTCCTATGGACAGATTCCCCCACCTGAGCTGTAGATATCTGCAGCTCGTCCAGAGTCACCATGGGCCTCTTGGCTGCATTTCTGATCAGTGCTCTCCTTGTTCGGCCTGTCTTGGTAGGTTTACAGTTGTGCCATGCTCCTTCCATTTCTGAATGGTCGCTTAAACAGTGCTCTGTGGGATGTTCAAGGTTTGGGAAATCTTTTTGTAGCCTAAGCCTGCTTTAAATTTCTAAATAACTTTTTATCATTGACCCCTCTGGTGTGTACTTTCTACTTCATGGTGTTGTTGCTCCCAATATTCTCTTAAACAACCTCTGAGGCCGTCACAGAGCAGCTCTATTTGTACTGACATTATATACAGGTGCACTCTATTTAGTCATTAGCACTCATCAGGCAATGTCTATGGGCAACTGACTGCACTCAGACCAAAGGGGGCTGAATAATTACTCACAGCCCACTTTTCAGTTATTTATTTGTAAAAAAAAATTGCAATCATGTATTATTTTCGTTCCACTTTTCAAGTGTACGCCACTTTGTATTGGTCTTTCAGGTGGAATTCCAATAAAAGAGATTCATGTTTGTAGCTGTAATGCGGAATGTGGAAAAGTTCTAGGGGTTCTAAATACAAAACTAATCAAGACATAATACAGGACACCTGGAAGACACAGCTGGTAGTGAATCAAACACTGATGAGACAGACAGGGCAAAAACATGTGACAGACAGGATCAAAACAAAAACAAAGAAGCACATGGACCCTGATGTTAATTTCTTTTGGAAACTGCAGCGATATGTACTTATTGGTACATATTTTGTGTCTCGCACCCAGTTGTGTCATGACAATAGATAGCATTTAACACACCAAAGAACGTAATATTGCAAAAAAAAATGAATGACTAAATGACTTTAATAAGACAATGGTTTACCTCCACCCACTGGCAATTTAAGTTTTATAAAAAAAAATAAAAAAAAAACATACGGTAAAATATAGGGCTTTCCTGCCATTTAAATTTTTAGTTTAGTTATAAAATTTGTAAATATGAGTAGTAGTTTTGCTCTTGATGTGAATAACTGTGATTCACTTCATGCTGCCTTTTTTCTCACCTGTGACGTGAACACTTTCATATTTTGTAATTTTTCTTGGCTTACATTAATAGTTTGCTATTTATTTTTTTGTTTGGCTTTTTACCTACACTTAGTGTGATTGGCATTCTTACTGTAACTGAAATACTGTACTGTAACTCCCTACTGAGACCACAACCATTCCTTGCTAATTTTTTAAGACACTATATTTTATATACCAGCATTGAAGCCTGAAGTGCACAACCAGAACAACTAACAATTAAACAATTTTTTTTTTTATCTCAGTGTGATGCACTTAATATTTCAAACAGCTGCTTAACTGACATTGGCTTAATTAAATGGGTCTGGACTTTAAAAAAAAACATGCTCTGAACATTATAGAAATATAGTTATTACTTAAATGGAGTTTGTTGGACAAAAACTCCAGTATTACCATAATTAAACAAAATCTGATGCATATGGCAGCGTAGAGGACAGACTTGTAAATAATCAGCGTGAAAGCTTTTAAGTGCACACAAGTATACTAAATTATCTATAAGAATGTATTCTTTAACCCTGACCACAGGGTATGGTGTGTGGTCTGTATTCGTGTATAAAGGCACCTTTTCTAAACTGGTATGAAGACTACGCTTTACCCACAGGAGTTTGTGAGCAGTTCTTCTGCTCTGGGAAATAAAACAAAAAAGGTGAAGGCATATTTTCTATCTATCTGCAGACCATGTGACCTTTCACCCCTGGATTTCCTCACTGTAATTCTTTGTTCTGTTCACATGCCCACCCTCCCTCCAGTTTTCTTCTCGTAATCCATCAACGCTGCTGTTTTCTGACACATACACTCTTGCTGGCAGCCCATTACACTTGTACTAGCACTTGGCCTTACACCCCTAAACCTTTACACACTCTTATTACGGTAATCTGCAGCATCCTGACACATTCCCACACTCACACATCTCCAGGGAAGGGTCCTGAGCTTGGGTCTCCTGCATTCAGCCCCCCACTGCGGACAGAAATAGCCTCCACAGTGGCTCATATCTAGAGATTCATTCCCTCTGGCAGGAAGTTGTGATATAGTTACAGTTATTTTTGTTGTCTGTCTGGGCAGAGTTTTTGCGGCGCACCCTGGCAAAAGGATCAATATTTGTCATAAAAAGCCTCGGCTGAGTCGTCCAGCTTTGCCCTCTGTACCCCAGGGGACTGCTGGAAGTATGTGCGAGTCTGTGCTGGGGCGTCTTAAATTAGATACAGTTCAAACATTTCACAAGTTATGCGTTAGTGTCTGATGCTTACACGACTAAGGACATACTGTAATTATAAAAATGTCATGTTTCCATATAAATATTGCATTTTCTGTCTTCTTTTTTTGCTCCGATCTTTCAGAATTTTATCTCTGTCAAACCCATTCGTCAATGTTGTTTACTCACCTTGAATACCATACAGAGTGTCCTAATTAGGCGTGACACAATAATATTCCACCATTAAGTATATTTTTTATCTGTACTGAAAGCAGAAATGCTGCACTATGCAACAAAACATTCAAAACAGAACATTGTTTATTGTTTCATTTAGGGCGCTCTTGAGGATTTAAAATGCTCTACAAGCAGATGAATGTAAAACACATAAACTTCTACATAAACTTCTAATGGTGTCCTTTTTATTAATTGTTTGATTAATAGATTAACATGACAAAATTTTTTTACATGATTTTGAGGTAACCCCATATCAAAAACGATGCAATAGGCCCAGAATTCATAGTGATGCCCCTGGCTGTAGTCCTAGATGAGCAACTTAACCAATTAATCAAGGTCTTCAAGGATCACTGGATACATCCATGCAGGTGTGTTGGTCTAGTAGCAGGATTGACACACATTTGTGCTGTAATGTCCTCTGTGTATTTGTATTTCCCCGCAACACATTATGTTATTTTTATGGTATAACAGAGAATGTGCAAAGATTGTACCTTTAGGTGTAACACAGCTTGCCACTGGGTCAATAATGGGAAAGCATTATACCCTATCTTGCCCTAAATAAGGTACATATAACTACCTTAGAATACTACCTTAGATTACTAATATATACCTAAGTGTAAATGAGGTGTGAAAATATTTCTGTGAGGTCGCTGCCCCACTGACAAGCTACAAAGGTTCATTCATTCATTAAACTGTTATAGACATTACAGTAAATGGTACATAAAACCAAAACATATTGTTGGCTAAACAATCTCTTATTTTTCAGACAATATTAAAAAAACAAAAATAAGCTGCAAAGTAGATCTCCTGATTCCCATTCTTAAACATGGCATTTAGAAGTCAGTTATCGTTATATTTACCACTAGTCCGCAGTCATCAGCAAAAATTAGAAACAATAGTATGTCTGATTATTATTGTTCTGTGGGCACCTGACACCCCCAAATTAAATAATGGACCAGTCCAACAGGAAGCGGCAGTGATCTATAAGTCATGATTGAGGAGGTGAAGCGGAGGAAGAGACTGTGGTTTCACCAAACAAGATTGTTAGACAAGATCAGGAAACTTAATGTACATTTTGTACTTTAACACTGCAAGTACTTTTACAACACAGCCAAACCAGAGTTACTGTAAAACCCCTTTTTTAAACTTTTTGAAATGGTGCCTCCTAAGTGTTGGAACTGAAAAAGTTTTCAAACTTGAACACAAGTCCGCAAAGAGTTGTATGGGTAGACAGCTGACTGGGTTTCAGAACAGATCTTCAAAGCAGAAGTCATGAAACACTTTACTCTCAGTCTTTGAAGTAAAATATTGTTTGCAAGTAGGAACAACAATGAGAAACTAGCTTCGGCTCATGGAAAATTCATCTAAAGAGGTTGGTCTAGCTATTTGAATTGTGAAAGTAAAATGAGATATGCATCAATGGATGCTCAGAGTTTAAACATGTTGCAGACAAGAACCTTTACAGCATCATAGTGTTCAACCAAACTGTTGTCTTTTACACTGCAGAGGCATTTCAGTCTTTTGAAGAGCCTTTTTCCCATGAACACTACTAAAAGACTGCTTAGCTTTTTTTTTTTTTTTGCTTTTTTTCTTTTCTTTTTTTCTTTCTTTCTTTCTTTCTTTTTATTCTTTTTTTACATGACACTCAAAATGTTTAAAATGTTAAACAATGAAATAGCCACACGTGTTGAGTATTTTAGTTGTTTCTTTAAACTAAAGCAGAAAAATTAGTCAGTTTGCCCCGTTAATTTATTTTAAACTAAAAAGTACCAATGCACTTACCATTTCTCATTTAAGGGAAGAGATTTGAAAAATAGTTCAACCTCAGATATTAAACTTGTTTATGTAATCCATTTCCTTGCAGTTTATGGAATTACAAATTATTTTATGGAATTATTATTTTATTTCACTTATTTGTAAGCAATAGGACTTGCACCTGGTGGACAAAAACACAGACAAAACAAGCAAATAAATAAATAAATAGATATAAATAGATAAATTAAATGAATTCAACTATTAAATTAAATTGAATTGCATGAATTAATGAATGAATGCTGTCTGTAAAGAGCCACAGCTCTTAGAGATTTTATTTAGGGAGCATCTCTTCTCTTTTGATGTGCTGTACTCAGACTCTCCAATTATCTTTTAGCTCTTCTCCTTTTAGCCCCCACCTTGACCTCTGCTGTCATCCCACCAGATCCAGCCCCAGTCCCCTGTGTTCCTCTACAGATCCTCTGCTATTAAACATTTACACAGTATAAAAGAAAGAAAGTAAGAAAGAAATTGTGAAAATTCAATTTGCAATTAATAAAAAATAAATACATTTGCTATTTTCTTCAGTCTTCCAAAGATGGATTTATTTCTAGTGATTATAACATTTTATAAATAAATAAATATTATAAAATACTATTTATATTATTATATATTAGTAAAATCATTTTACACACACACACTTTATTTGTAAAGTCCACTTTAGGCATTTTATTAACTTGTGAACAAATATTTTATACATGTAGTATGTTGTGGATGCATGAAAATAATGTGTTAGAAGATATTAAGCAGACAGTCTAATACTCAAATGACTGCTAGTTGACATAGTTGCAAAGTTAGAATGTGTTAAGTGGGGTATAAAAATAAAGTTCTTTTTTTTTTTTTTTTTTTCTCAATTGTGCGTCCCAATTAATCTTAATCAAACTGTAGTTGGGTTATTTTGATTAGGTTAAAAAAATAACTAAACAATAACTTAAATACAATGAAAACATAATATAACAAATAAAATTAGAACTAAGATATCTGTTTTTGTAAATAATCTCTCTCTCTCTTATATAGAGAATTAAAAAAAATAAAATAAAATAAAAACATATATATATATTATTACAATTATTACATAAAACACCTTTCTAAAACAACCTGACATTTACCTTTTAATACCACACATTTTTTAATTCTTATAGAGAGAGTGAGAGAGAGAGAATATTTATATATTGATATATTTTGTAAATATTTTTGTTTAAAGTATATGTCAGCAAATGTATTAATTACCTTCTTCTTTTTTTTTATTTATTTATTTTTTTTTTTTTGGTTATGGTCGTTTATGGAATATATTCGCATGCTTTGACATATTTGACATGCAGTGATGGGTTGCATCAACTCTTTCCAGGCTTGAATATGTTAAGATGGTGAGTGATTAGCGGCCGCTTGTTAACAGTCACACTTATGTTAATGTGATTTCCCGGAACTCACAGTTCTAATGTGTGTGCGGAAGAAACAGAAAGAGAGAGATGTGTGAGAGAGAGAGAGAGAGAGAGAGAGAGAGAGAGAGAGAAAGAAAGAAAGAAAGAAAGAAAGAAAGAGGGAGATGCGTTTAGTTCAGTAGCATAGTCACTACTGACAGATGTGTTAGAGGATGTGGTTTTGGGTTTTTAGATGGAGCACTCTTCTGTCTCTGTCTCTCTCTCTTTCCTCTGTTGTTCTCACCCTCAAACACGGAAAGTCATACAGAAGCCGAGGCATTTAGAGATAACGCTCAGAGCTCAGTGCATATAACATTTGGTGAAATAAAGGTAATTAATCCAAATGTGGAACTTTTACAGTGATTCATCTGCTGTGATTGCTTCATTTAATTCTTTTTCTTTTATTTTCAAACCTTTTACGTTGTCTTTAAACACAGTAAACTCACACACGTATGGTGCACACATACCATCGATAACAGCCTACTTGGCCAACCACATCCTAGAATATTCGTAGAATATTCAGGCTGTGGTTGACATGGCTTCTGCCTGAACTGATCTCTTTTTTTTTTCTTTTGTTACTTAATGGTGCTTATAAAGTCAATCATGAATGTTACTTTTGCTCATAATTATACCTTAAAACATGTTTTTGTTTTTTTGTTTTTCTCCAAACTAGATCATCAACCTAGCAATACCCTAGTAACTACCTAACATGCTAAAAATACCCTCAAAATATTTTAACCACTTCCGCTGTCTTTCCACAATTTATAATACTAAGCTTCCGTATTTATATTATATTACCAATTTATACATCAATGTATGATTCACTTTAGTGTGATGTTCAATATTAGTGACCAGTAGCTTTACCAACAATTCTGGAAAAACAAATACATAAACGTATAAGTGTACAAGCGAGGTGCAAGCTGTCTCTATAAAATTCTTTTTTAACTATTTTTTTTAACTAGAACTATGGCTGCGCATGTGTGACTTCAGGATAATGAAATAAATATTGTGGATAGTCTACCACAGCAGTTGTTTCTCTGTGTTCTGGCTATCATCATTGAAGTTATTCTGTCAAAGATGCTTTGTGTGTGTCTGTGTGTGTGTCCTTCAATAGACAGTGAGACTGCTAGTTTGCAGAAAGCTTGGGGTAGAGAGAGAAGTGAAGAGTGAAGAACGCTAATGCTCTTAAGGGAGTAGAGAGAGAGGGGGTGGGGAGAAAGATAGAGGGGTTTTATATGAAAGTTGTATCATATCCTCAGGAGGTTCCTTCCTGTGTGTTTAACCTGCGTGTGGTGACATTAAATATGCTGTGTGATGCTGTGAAACTCCCATACAGCAAAATTATCTCTTTTTAAATATGTTATGTTCGCAAAACATTACCCAACATATTTGTTCCAGGAACAATATCACAGAAGACTAAAACACTACACAAGACACAATTTTACATGATATGGAAGTCTAAGAGAAATTTATTTGAT
>JAUMHP010000073.1:6369954-6381633 GCA_032361065.1 Enteromius trimaculatus | reverse complement strand
AATTATAAATGTAATTGCAGAAATATATTACATATAGGTATTTTTGAAAAATATAAGTACAATGTAAAATCATGCATGCCCACAATAAGGGCACTGTATCAAAATATGAATGTAAATGTAGGCATAGCAGTTAAGGACACACAATATAAAGTGGGACAGAGTATATAAATCTCTGTTTTACTCAACGTTATGAACATTTATTTATTCATTTATTTATTTATTTTTACTAATGGTGTGGTTGCCACAATTATATTATACTATGAATAAATCAACAATGAAGAACAATATCCAATTGACCTAAGGGCTGTCAAGTGTGTGAATCCCAAATGAGTGTTTCTTTTATAATGATGATAATAATTATAATTTTGAAAGGGGTATTTTTAACCAAATCTCACATTGCTTCTTTCTGCCACATGCACTACTGTACTTGGTCAGCGTGAAATACAATTTTCACAAGTAATAACTATACAGGGCATCAGGGTCATGTGTTTCTGGTCTGATTAGAGGTGACCAGCAAGACGAGACTGTGGTAACTTGAATTACAAAACCCGCACATGATATGATACCAAGGTTGATGTCCAGTTAGTGCTGACAGTTTTAATCGATTTTGGCCAGATCACTTACCACATAAATCATTGTGGCCAAGGCACTGCTGGCAGTAGTATTCTCAAGAACGTGAGCGGTTGATACAAGTCAACAGAAAACAGAAAGCACAGATTTACTATGAATATATTGGTATAACACTTCCTTTTATCTGTCCACCCCTTTGTTTGAAAGCCTCTTTTAATCAGCATCTATTTGCATCTTCAGTCAGTCATCATTTATGTATTAACCATACGTTGGCTGATGAACCAGAGGCAATTTACTTTGGGAAGGCAGGGAAATGTTGGTTGTTTCTCAAGTTAGATCAGTCAGTTGTCTCTAAAGAGTTCAAAGACATCTCGTGGTTCAATATGAGCAGTCACTGGCAAGCACTATAAGACTCACAGTAAATATTGATTACTCTGTAAAGGATTATTAGGCCCGAAGGCCTTTATGACTGTAACAGACTATATTGCAATAATAAAACCTCCTATGTATCATTCTGATTTCATCTGGGATTACAGCATACAATGTGATACACTTGTGCGATACACTTTCTCAGGAATGTTCACCTGCTCACAGCGGAACTTTCAACAAATGCTTTCTATTTGGGTTATCAGAGGAACTCACAGAAATGCCTGTATTGATTTTTCCCATATCTTTTATAGACTCTGTCATCTTTCCCCTGAAACTATTATATTAAACTTCTTGCAAAAAAAAAAAAGGAAAAATGCAAATGAAGACTTCAAAAGATAATGTACCAAGCCCAGAGAGTCATACTTCTGTATGGAAAAGAAAGAAAGAATGTAGCCTATAATACAAGTCTTAAGTGGATAAATTGGCAGAGTGAATTACCTTTTGATACAGTCCTCATTAATCTAGTCTAATACATTCACAGAAGCGTGCAAGTATATCAGGCAAGAGTGAGCATGCTGTTAATGATAAGAACAAAAAGTGAAATCATTACTACCTTTAATGTTCCCAATCTAATTGAGACATTAATTAAAGTGGAATTTCAGCTAGGTTTTATTTATAACTGCATTTTAGATTGAACTCAAGAAAGAGGGTAATTCTGGCATTTTCTCATGTATCCATGTTTGAGAGCTTTAACTAATGCCTTTGCCTGTGAGGTTTCGTCATTGAAATGACATTTTGTTTTATTTTGCGTATTTGACCTTGTTTTTCTGCATTGACCTACCCTTTAGAATTTGCACCATTTTTATTTTTTTTTCTTAGACAAGGGCTGGGTGTGATATAAGGGTTTCCATATAAGTCAGACCACATAAGGTCTCCTAACAACAGTCGATCCTTAAACATCACTAAACTTTAGCCTCAGAGACAAGAAATGGTCCTACCTCCACAATAATATGTATTCTTTCCACTACCTTCACCTTTCTTCTTTGATTGCCTCAAACGCAAGTGTTGCTTCAGGTTTGATTTGAAAATTTCAGTGCCAAGCCCTTTTAGTCCTTGGTGTCCAAGCTCCAATAACAAAGACACATATGCAGTCCCCTATGGCCAAAAGTGTCTCACAACGCAAGCCATCTGGAACAAGCAATGACACAAATAGGACCTCTATGCTTAAGCTAGAAACCAACCATCTGGTTTGGCATCTCAAGCACTAGACATCGCTGCAAGGAAAGGATGGCAAAAGGAGATGATGGCATGAAAAGATAAAGGGTATATAAATCTTAAATACCTTGAGGGTATGTATTTTAAGTTACTACATGCTACGTGCCATTCAGCAGATATTCAATTTCATCCGAAGCATCTTTTAGCACAAATTTCAGGCTTGCAGCATCCCTGCATCCCATTATTAGTGTCATGTCTGAGACCAGTTATGGAGGAAGATTTTTTAGAATGAATGAACCTTGGCAAACATGATTATCAACCATTAAACTTGTTTTAGCACCCCACATACTTATTTGTTGGTTTTGAAATACATGTGCTAACAGAAAGATTTACGATTGATGTCAACTTCAATAACATTCATTTTAAATTCAAATGTATGATTCAGGTCTGACATTTAAATGCATATATATATATATTTTTTTTTTTTTTTAAGATCACAATTTCAACCCTTGAGAATTTATTAGATTGCAGTCTCTATATGATATATGACGGGGTTTGATGAAAGACAAAAGTTTTTTCTTTGGAATTAAGTACGCATTTAGCAAGATAAAGAAAATTAATACTAAGTAAATATAGTCTGATGATTCTGACTTGAAGTGATCAGAGAAGCAAGATTTACAGAATACAGTCCTATTCAGCTAAATAGACCCAGATTTCTACACACCACAGTTTCATGGCATCAACAGACCCTGTCCTCTCAGATCATCTATACTGACCTCTCTTTCACCCTACACACATACACATCCCAGACGCACGTGGCCAGGGTTACCTCTCTATGTTTTTCCAGCCTACAGCCAGGAGAGACAAGGTATCCAGTGACCCTTAATATTTTATCGTTTCCTCAACATGGCCCGACCAGCTTCTCCTTAGCTAGGCGTTTCTGCTTGGCACAGTGGCTTCAGACTTCCCGCCTGTTTCCTGGTCTGGTATAGCGTTACCCTCCATCTCCATCTCCTCTGATGCTGCGCTATCGTTTCTATCTGACCCCACAATTGATCGCCAGTGGAACACCCATTTAAGCGCAACAAAAACGCATTCCGCTTCCATAATGCTCTGCGGTTAGCTGGCGTCTACCGGTGGGGACACAGCCTCTGGTGCAGCTGATGAAGGAGGCCAAAGCTAGGGCTGAAGCCTCATTCCTTGGGTTAGGGAGTATAGACGAAAACCTCCGCTGTCTTTAATCCCTTTGAGTTCAGCCCATGCATTTACACTTAAAAGGGACTGCTGTGGTATACTTACAAATGTAAATATATGGGGGGAAAATGGAATGTTCATATGAATGTCAAATTACTATTTAAAAAGCACAGAACAGATAGCAGTGGTGAGGGAAGGATTAAGAGTGATAAATTTGAAGTTCAAGATGTTTTTTTCTAAGGCCATCAAGTTCCTTAATACTTTGTGAATATTGCAGCATTTTGAAAACTACCTGTAAGGAAAGAAAGAGGAAGAAAAAAATCTTTAGGTGCACTTTATTTCATAATACACACACTTACAGTGAACAGAATTTGAGTCGCCTGAAAGTGGAGAGTAATATAAGGTATGGGTTATTTATTTGCTTACTGTATTAAAGTAGTGAAGTCTACCATGTAAATGTTCAGCCAGTTTTAAAGTCTGGTTAGGTTTTCAAAAGTGCAAAGTATGTGTTTCATGTACTGCTCCACATAAACAAAAACATCAGTTTACAGGAAGATAAACATAAATCAGATGTCTTACTCTGTGTTTCTGTTCATCTCTCTTTTCTTTTTGATTGCACCTTGTTCTTCTTTAGTATTTATCTGTCTTACGCTCAGAACAGCTCAGGAAACCATTTAGTCTCAACATCATAGTACAGAGCTGTTCCTCTCAGAAAGCCTTTATTGCTCTTGCTTGGCAGTCTGGTGAGGAAAGGCAAGATATCAGTTGATAGTTTGCCAAAGCTGAAAATCGCACCCAAGAGGAAAGGACCGTTAACATGATGGAGCACTATAATAAATTAGAATCTATGAGACACAGACTGAGATGAGAGTGGACGGAGATCAAGCAATCAGTACAGGGCCTGTAAAAAAACGGTTGTGACTTAGCTTTAAATTTTAAATAATCTTACCACTCTTAATGATGTATTGCTTATAATTATGTATGTTGAAAGTTTTGAGAAAAACAAAACAAACAAAAAACATAATAATAATAATTTATTACTTATATCTTTTATTTATTTTATTATTATTTTCTTTCTTTCTTTCTTTTTTTTTTTTTACCTGACAAAAAACCCTGGAAAAATACTCCAGATGAGCCTGACCAACATAGTCTACTGGTTACCATAGCAATTGTGTAGTGATTATTCTCACCAACAGAGTGAGCTACACAGATTTGGTCGGAAACCGCTACTATTAGTTGTCGCAGCTTTTCTTATGCATCCAGAGAATGGTGCCATCAGCCATTTTGGACGACAAATTTAATTTTTAAACAGGCCTCGACGTTAACACTTGTCCAGGAAAAGTATATTTATTAAAGGAGAATTTCACTTGCTCACCAGACAAGGAGCCTGATTAAAGTTATGTTAGAGCAAAAATAACTAGAGAATCAAAATTTTGGGAAAAAAATAATTAGATTTTATTATATTGAGCGTAAACAGCAAATGGAAATGGATTATGTTGACAGTAACAGGGTTGCACCAGTTGAGACTCATGCAGCCTGTGTATGTCTGAGAAAGGTTATGTAAAAAAATTGGTCATTCGTCAAAAAAATAAATGTTGTTGACGAGCATTATGCTGAGAATTATTTATAATTTTGTTGACGAATAAGTGTCATCATAATGTTCGTCAACAACATTTTTCTTTTTACTGACGCACTGAAACTGCTGTGCAAAAAAAAAAGTCAATTCAATTTACATTTACTGTATTTGTATAGCACTTTTCATGATACATATCATTGCAAAGCAGCTTTACACCAAAGTAATGTTTTACAGTATATGTAGTAGTAGCTTGTACATGTAGATATGGCATAGATGTGAGGTAAAGATCAATTAATAGTCGTAATTTATTAATTAATAACGTAATAGTCGTCATAGACCAGGAAGCATAAGAGCATGTGCGGAGAAACACACGCCAGCCCTCAGGCATAAAGGGGGTGTGGCAAGAGATGCAGTTTCTCGTTCCTTCAAGAAACTAGGGTTATATACATAACCCCGAGACGTTCCTTTTCAGGAACTCACACTGCTTCAAAATGCTATGGGAACGAGATACCCATGCCCACAGACCTCCAAGTCCCCGCCCAGTGTGGAAACAGCACACCTAATGCAAGAGGACAACCGAGCCTGGGGTAGCCGGGAGGTCTAGACCATAGAATCTAACAAAGGTCAGAAGGGAAGACCAACCTGCTGCTTTGGAGATGTCCGGAACCGTGACTCCTGCTAAAAAGGCCTTAGAGGCCACATTTCTAGTCGAATGATCTCTGACCCCCATCGGCGAGGGGTAACCAGAGAACTCATAAGGCATGGAGATAGCCTTCACAATCCACCTGCTCAGGCAGTCCCTTATGAGGAGGACCAAAGCAAACCAGCATTTGGTCCTAAGAGCAGACCTGCGAATGTAGGTGTCCAGTGCTCGCACCGGACACTGACAATGCAGCTTTCCCTGGTCTGCCTGAAGTATTACCGGCTGTGGTGGTACCGAGGGAACCTTAGGAACATAACCTGCTCACGGGGGAAAAAAAAGACTTTAGCCAAACCGGGCACAAAGTCTACACAGGCGAAGCCTCTGCCATGTCTGCATCATAGCATCCAGGCCCAATGGCGCTGGATGAACTATATAGAACCAAAGGGGACATTGTGCACTCTCCTGAGTCGCAAACAAGTCCACCTCTGCCTGTAGAAGACTGTCCATATTCACTGTATGCCATCCGGATGAAGCTTCCATTCCCCGGGCCTCAGCCCCTGCCTTGACAGGAAGTCTGCCCTGGAACATGAAGCCTCACAGAGCTAAGGTCGCATCCACTACCTTCATAAACTTACAGGGTGAGAGTGCAAAACCGAAGGGAAGGACCCGATACTGGTACGCTTTTTCCCCCGAAAGCGCACCTCATGAACTTCCTGTGAGAAGGATGGATTTACACGTGAAAATGCGCGTCTTTCAGATTTATCGTGACAAACCAGTCCTCGGACCTGATTTGCAACACAGCTTTTTTTATGTAAGCATCTTGAACTTCAGCTGACTGACTGAGCGGTTCAGTTGCCTGATATCTAAAATGGGCCTTAGCCCTCCATCCTTCTTTGGAACAACGACGTACCGGCTGTAAAACCCGGACTCTCTTAACAGAGGCGGAACCACCTTGATGGCTCCCTTGCCCAAGAGAGTAGTGACTTCCTGTTTCAACACCAGAGCCTGCTCACAAATCCTGTGCACAAAAGATCAGGACTTCTTAGAGCTCTGTGATTTCTTAACCATAAGGACTTCTCTTAGATTCAGCTTTGATTCTGAAATGTGAGCCTGAGAGCTGCTTTACCCCAGCACCCTGGTCTCACGGGGGTGCCCGGGCAGCAATGCTCTCCTTCTGGCTGTTTCGGTACGAGGCAGAACCTTTAACAGGCTGCACTACTGTGCGCTGAGCCAGCGAACGCTCTGCAGCGCCGCCACATGCTTGCGTGCCTCCTGATGTCTCTTTACTACAGTGTTCACCCCATCGCAGAACAGACTAGAGGGCACCAGTGGAGCATCCAACAGACACATCCTGTAATGCGATTTCAGACAGAGTTAACCAGAGATGTCTCTCAGCCGCCACCAGAGCTGCCATAGATCGGCCGATCGCACAAGAGGTCTCTTAATTAGCGCGAAGAGACAGGTCTGCGGTCCTTCCAAACTCAATGAACATCCAACTGTTCTCGTTCACTGAGTTCTCTCAGTAAGTCTGGTAAGCCTGGTATGCCTGGTATGCCTGTAACACTGCTAGCCGCTCTAAAGCACGCTCCACCACCTCCAACAATTCCTCATATCGGGGACACTGAGGAAGTGGCTGGCTATCTACACTAACTACATCCAACTCCTCGGAGGAGGATGAACGGTGTGTAGACTGCCCTTACTGGGGAGAAGTAACCGTAATCAGTGGTGCTTCAGCACCCGGAGAGGCGCCGCTAGATCTTATCGGTTGGGAAAGAGAAGAGGATCACCCATCTCAATCCTTTCCAGAGAAAGTTGCATGCAATGCGGTCAGTCCCCTCACTCGAGAATGGCTGCCGCATGCTCTCTTCCAAACATCTCACACATAGCTGATGTGAGTCTTGTGGTGTGAGATAGCGACCACAGGGAGTAACACACTTCACAAATGCTCTGCTACTCATAATACCAATCTCCTAAATTTTTAAACTTCTAACAGAAGAAACCACTGACAGATACACAGAGAGCACTGCTGAATGAATGAGGCTGGCATGCGTTTCTCCACACGTGTTCTTATGCTTCCTGGTCTATGACGTCACCCATTACATTGGACGGTTTGCACAGCAGATTCAGAGCGTGGTCATGCTGGAGCGGTTCCCATAGCGTTTTGACGCAGTGTGAGTTCCTGAAAAGGAACTAATTTTAAATGACAAAACTATAACAACAATCTATTGACATTTTTGCCAACGAATGAAAACAAAACGAATATGTCACGGAGGGGTGATTCGGGATTCAGAACGAATCTGCTGCATGGTTCGGAGGTTAGATGTGTACTGTATATGCGAACTGTATCATACAGTAGCTTATTAATCCATCCTGCGGGACATAAGCTAACATACACTTGTTGCACATCTCATAAAATGTTTAAAAATGTCACTATGTGGGAGTAAGAGAAAAGCAGGCATATGGACAAATTTGACGATAAAAAAGAGAACTGAATTTAGTCAGGTTTCAGAGCGCAGACACCGACATACACACAAAACACTATGTCTAAAACTAAATAAAATATAGCTGTCAAAATTTACACAATCTACACCTACATAGTGTCTGATTAAGCATATTGTGTATAGTATAAGTGCATGGTGTATATAAAAGCACTTCAATTGGGACTTCATTTTTTAAGTCTCTGGCTTAGACATTATGCTCACACATCATTGCTGAACATCTTTATCCAAATGCACACTAAAGTGTTAAAACTTTTACAAAGGCAAATGATCTAAATCTCATTGGCTGACTATTACATGTTTTCTGTGAGCCTGTGCTGCAATCTTTAACAGTCTACCAGGCAACAAAATCCATGTTTACAAGTTCTGGGACTGCAGCAAAATGTGCTTCAGAGAAACGACTAAACACTGATTTAAATATAAACAAATATTCAAGTGCTTTGTTTGAGACATTTCTTGAGACACCGTCTCAGATGTGTTCAACCTGTATACCCATGAGATACAGGAAAAGTGTGATTTAATGAGCTTGGCCGACCCTATGGATTTCTGTGTGATTAAATTTTATTCGTTTTGTGTCCTCTCACATCTATAATGGAAGACCAGGTGAAATACCTCACTTAGTAGGGAATATGTTATAATATACACTGGTAGCACAAACGTATTGATGGTCTGTTATAGGACATCAGTCTGTTGTTGTACTATCATTTATTGTACTCACACCTAAACATTATTACCACAAAAAAAAGCTACCTAGCTACTTTACGTGCAAGCCAGTGCATACTCTGTGCTCAAAATTAGCCTACAAGGCAAAATAAGCACTGCTTGTGATATTTCAATTGCATTTTGTCCACCACAGTAGAAAAAGACTAGTTTGATGAAAATGTGCATTTTTAATTGAAAAGCTTTATTTTAAAATGTTGAAATTTTTTGAAGTCAAAACAGTCACTGGTAAGTTTATGTATTTTGAGATAAAAACTGAGTTCAAGTTTATTAATTTAGCATTTTCTGCGGAATTGTTGAAGACCCTGACATGTTTTCTTTCTAATTTCTAACACTGTGCCATCATGATGTTCCCTTATGCAGTGATGGCTCTAAATACATTACAAAACATTTCCAAGTGGTAGATTCAGTAACAAGTTGAAACCAAATTACACCAGCCTAATGTACTGTCTCAAGTTTTTTGACAATATTCAAAGAATTACTCAAGTTCTGCTGGCAAAGGGTGGCCATTGCTTCTTCATATAAATATATTGCAAGGTGTTTCCTTTATTTTGTCAAGCCCTTGTAAATTAAAGTGCTAAATTATAGTAAAGCACTGTACTATGCTACATGTCGTTAGGCAGCAGCATACAACAGCCACTTACTGTCAAGGATGCCATCATTCTAACTGGTCAGTATTTCACTTCTGAAATGCTTTCTCTATACCTGCCAATATCCGGCTATTCGGCTGCCTAATGGACATACTGTAAAGACTACCTCATTATAGCCCATTACAGGGAAAAGAAAAATTAAATGTGAATGAAGAGAGAGAGAAAGAGAGCAGGGGAGAGAGGGAAGAAGAGAGGGACACAAGGAACTGAGAACAAGAAAGTGAGAACTAAATGCAGTCTGCTTCTATATTGTTCATATTTAGTCTACCATTACGGTTTGCAGCCGCCTTGCATGGTTTTGCTCACCGATAACCAAAACAGCTGTAAATGGCCATTAAATGATAGCATCAGTATCAAACCGTGCTGTGTAAATTGCTAAGCAAACCTTTATGCACTCTCAGATTGTTTCATGTGAGAGCGCTTTAATAGTTGCATATGGCTTTCATTTAGAAAGTGCCTGGACATTCCTTAAAAAAGTTAGGAACTCTGATAAACAGGGGAATGTCAGAAACCATTCAGTTCCTCGGTCATTTACAGTGTGTAAGTCAAACGGTGTTGTATTATGTAAAAAAGTGATTAAATAGTTTAAACAAATTTAAACAGAGAACATTTATCTCACAGATGTGATGTAAACTACAGTACTCGCTTGGCTTGTTGGTTTGTTTTTTTTAGATCTGGACAAAACCGGTGTCAGATCAAAGTGTTAAATGTTTTGAGGACAAAAGGAAAGTCGGAAACCCACATGCACAAACATTCTGACTTTCATGTTCAGATGCTGACCCTGTCTCAGCCAATCTTCCAGCCTGTTATAGGAAAGTCTTTGGCTCTTCCTTGACCTTTGTCAGAATAAGCCACTTTGGGGAACAGATGTCCTACTTTGCTATGACAAGTCCAGGTCAGACCTATAGACACTGCATCATTGAATCCCCTTACCACAGATCCTGAACACTGACTGGCATCCTCATATGTGTGTGCTGTTGTCAAATTCATACTCCTGCCTTGTCAAAACATACAATAACACAGTTTAGCACCTGCAGCATGCTAAATGCATCCCAGCAGTTTTCACTGCAGCTTGTTCTTGTTTGAGCACACAAAGGGCATGTGTTGTTTACATGCATTAAGTATTTAGTATGACCTTAATATTAATCATTTATCAACTTACACATTTATGCATTATAAATAATACAAATAACGCTGTGTAACTTGATATTTATGTTTTAATGTCTAGGCATATGCTATGGAAAATCTAATCTTGCAATTTAATGTATATTGTTGATAATTGTTGTGTTTAACAATTAATGCATCACAGTACTGTAGGCATACATTATATAGCCAAGGGAACACAAGAAACAATGCACAAGGGACAACACATAATAAAATAAAAAAGCAGCTTCATCCAATATTAAAAGCCAATATTAACACATTACTGTGATCCAGATGTTACAGTGCCATTGCCAGAATCCAATTACTCACTCTCAGGGGGAGGGTACGGTGGGTAGGACAGAGTACAGCTAGTGGCGGCTATTGATTTGCCCGTCAGCACAAAGACCTGTGGTGGCTCTGTCTTTGACCGCACTCATGCCTGTGCTGTGCATGTAATGGGGATGAATTGGAGGACAGACTGAGATCTGTATCGTCAGCCTTTTAAAATAACCCAGTTTCTGACATCCCTGTTTTGGCGAAAACAAAACATTTGAATCAAATAATTAATTTGAAAAATAACTGTTATCACAGCTGTCATGATCATAAGTTATAAACATATTTCTATTTCTACTTTTTTTTTTTTTTCTTGCAAATATGCAATTTGTCAGCCTTTTATACATATTTCTACTGGTTTTCACTATTGTGTGCATGTTTGAAAAAGACAATTTTGCTCACACTAAAGGGAACCTGTTATGTCCCTTTTAGAAGATATAAAATAAGTCTCTGATGACCCCGGTGTATGTTACATTTTACACCACAGATAATTTTTATAGCTATTTAAAATTGCCACTTTTAGGGTAATTTGTATTTGTGTGCGTCCCTTTAAATGCAAATCAGAAGAGGGCAGAACTTAAAGAGCTCAAACTTCACCAATATCCTTTACAAACAAACATTACACTATTAGTACAACCCTGTGATCTTTACTAAAAAAAAAAAAATAAATAAAAATAATAAAAACTACTCAAAGTCATCTGATTGTACTGTGTATAATAAATAATGATTTATAAATTACACAGACGAGGATCACGGCATGATAAAATT
>JAUMHP010000073.1:6332323-6356484 GCA_032361065.1 Enteromius trimaculatus | reverse complement strand
TCTGTCTATCTATTAATCTCTCATCTTTTTTTCTTTCTTTCTTTCTTTCTTTCTTTCTTTCTTTCTTTCTTTCTTTCGTTTGTTCCAGGACCCCTCATGACAATTATACTAATGAAGACTTTGAAAGCCGGGTTTTAACTAGAAGGAATATAAATACGCAATGTCAAATTCATCTTTGTTGAAAGTGAGTTTCCGATTTGAATGCTGTTGATTTGCATAACTTGTGAATAACGTCTTTCCTCAAATCTATTTATGTAGTCTCCTTTTCTTCTCCTTTCATTTCCTATAAACCTAAGCTCTGGACGACCCAAACATTATACTGGTTGGTTTCTTTAGTTCCCTAACAATAACTGGTAAGAACCCTTACACTTGCAACAATTACACTTGAACAACTTTACGATGCTAAATCTAAAATCTAATTTAAATGTAGTATTCCTGTAAATAATAATAATATATAGATGACATTTGACATACTGTAGCCATTACTAAAAGTTTTATAAAAGGTAAACAGGTGAAGAAAAAAAAAAAAAACTTGCTCAGACACAGTCTTTCCTGAGTGAGGACATAAGGACGGTGTGTGGGTATGCGTGTGTGTGTGTGTGTGTTTGAAGTGCATATGGAAAGGATCATTAGGAGGAGTGGTGAATCGTTTGGTATAAATCGAGTCATTAGGTATCCATTTGTGGCAGAGTAGCTTCCATATGACAGAGTGGGGTGGCAGGTCTTCTCTCTGCGCCAGACAGCTTCTGTTCTGCGCTCACATAAACAGACAAACAGATTGGCTCGTTTGCATTTCTCTGCTGGGAGCCAGTTTGGCAACAGTTTATAGAAAACCTTTAACTTTTACTCTCTCTCCCTTTTTATTCGCCATATTTCACACATTCACACACATTTAAAGGTCTAGAGCTTTTCTAGATGAGCTTTTCTGGAATCAGTAGATTTCATGAGTTTAATGTGTAGTGAGTGTAATAAAAAAAAAAAAAAGTCCTATTACAGGACTAATTTAATTTAATTCATCATTTAATATACATTATTTAACTTTGCTGCAGCAAGTTATGAAAGTAACTAACTATTGTTTTTAAAAGTGTTCATTAATAAGCAATTAATCAATGAATGTATACAGTGATACCTTTTTAAATGAATGTTTGCGGTATTCTGGACAATTAATGTAATGTCTTCACAGAAATGCTTATGATAACACAGTCGTTGTTACAATTACAATTTTTGTAATGTTTGCAATGCACTACTTTTTTTTTTTTTTTTTGGTTGTTTGTTTTATCGTAAGACACACATGTTGTTTGCATAAGCATTTGACTGTCAGCTGTAGAATACTGTACTTTGAAACACTAAAATACCAGTATATATCACATTCAGTATGCAGTAAGCCTACCGTTCTGTACACAGGCTTCTGTTCACACTCTTCATGCTGAAATTCATCTTCTGCTCTCTATTTTGGTCCATTAGCAGGGGCAGGGCGACCACTCAATTGATGCTGAAATGACATTAATTATGACTGCAGACAGAAATAAGCACTTATAGACAATCATGTTGTCAGCAATAAAATCTCAGCCCTCTCGTGGCCACAGACGCATTCAGTTTATTCTATATCGCTATGTCAGTTTGACCACCATTCACAGCAAGCGTCCAAGCGTGCAGTTCATGGAAAATTCTCCTTGGAGGCTGTATTATGTTGCCGAAATGACCTGTGGCTGTACATGTGTGTGCGCTTCCATGCATCTGTGCCCCTGGGTGCACCCTTATGCGCTTGGTTTTGGCTGACTCTGTCACGCGTTGGCTGTAGATGCATGAGATAGAGGAGAGCATCGACAGTGAGATAATTACCCGCCAATCACCAGATTTGGATAGATGGTGCGAGTAAAGAAAGAGAGTGGAGGTGACTGACAAGCCAATAACATGCACCCACAATGACACACACACAGCAGTACAGCTGCAGTTTAACACGCCGTTCTGCTCTGGCAGAGCGTGGATGTGTGTTTGTTTGCCGAACACTTTACTGTGTCAAAGCAGCGTCTGTTCTGATATCACCTCTTGACGGTGAAACAGAGAGGCCGTGAGTGAAGCGTTTGGCTTTGTATCAAAACGCCCCACTTAAACGCTGTGCTGCAGGGGCCAAGCATATGCTTTTTATTACGATTTTATTATTATATATTAAAATACCAAATCCAGGTTCAAGAACTCAAGATCTGTTTTCTTTGAGAGGTGGGGCAATTTAGCTTCTTCCATTTTATGTGTGTGTGTGTGTGTGTGTGCAATGTACTGTAAAAGACAGGCCTTCTTTGAGATTCTTACAATGTTTAAAATTACAGTCATTGACACACAGTACACTGATAATAACCAGATGTTGTCAATAGTACTTTATTTGCTTTGTGAAATACTTTTAAATATTATCCACACACTTAACACAGTCAAGAACTATTTAGGGAGAGAGAGAAAATAATTCACAGAGACATTAAGTGCTAATTTTTAAGTCTAGAACCTGGGTGGAACAAATTATGCCCTGTTCATGCTGTAAAAACGTTTGTGGTCTCTGTAGAATGATTTGGACCAGAGAAAAACAACAAGGGTGGGCCACACAGACGTCCTGTTTAACTGAAACTAAATTAAATATTTATCTAAACATATCTTAATGTGCAGATAGTTCCAGGTGTCTACAATAGTACTGTTTTTCTTTACATTCCTTTCAGGATGTTTTGATAGGCATATTTTTATTTTATGTATTTATTGTAAACTAGTTATTGGCTAATTAATCCATCAATTATTACATCCATAAATTACTGTGATATTAATGAATGACATTTTAGCAAAGATTATTATATTGACAGTAATGGCAGCATAGAACAAACTTGAAATGACTTATGAGATGCAACATTTCCTGTCAAGCTGTAATAAATAATAATACAATTAAATAAAACAATAAAATAAAATAATTATTAAATATTAGCAAAATTAATTTTGCTCATTTAATAAATTAAATAAAATGAAATAAATTAAATCATTTTCATTTCTTTAAATGTTTATTTATTGGAATGTGACATTTGGTTCAAGGGAAAAAAAAATACTGTATTCTCTTACAATGCACGTGTTACTCTAAATCCAACTCTGAACACTGTTAGTGGAAAATAACTAATAAATTTTTTATATATTAAGTTTAAATATACTTAAAAGTATATGTAAAATAGTTTAATCTCAAGACTCTGTTCCTTTAAATACTATTGTAAGAATCACTTAACACAGAACGAACAGCAAGATCTTGAAAGAAAGAGAACTTCTCAAGATGAGCGTTTGATGGAGGAACAGATGGCTGTTAGCACAACTCTCTCCACTTATTTCACTGGTGTTCACTGGTTGACTGATGTTAACCATCCACAGCGAAACAGTCCACAGACAGACTGAGTGAGAGAAACAACTCCTCAGTCAACAGAAAGACAACAAGAAAAAGTAAAACAAGCGAAAGAAAGGCTGAGGCTGATTTTTTTTTTTTTTATAAATAAATAAATACAGTATAATAAAAAAATTATTTATTATAATTTTAAAAATACAGTTTTAGGTTTTCTGAAGAAAGTGTGGTTATGTGGTGCTTGCCACAACATTTTTGTTATCGATTGATTGATCAATTGATTGATTTAATGACCTAAACCTAAACCTTAAGTATAAGTATACTAGAGTGGGGCTTTTCTTAGTCTTGCCTGGCTTTGCCATTAATAATTATTGCAAGTCTAAATTCATCTTAGCATTAACTAATTTTGCATTGGCTGCTGTTCACTAAAACCAAACAAAGACATAATTCATCGGTATTGTCAAAGAACACAATTTATTTGTTTTACAGTCCAAATTATGGAACCCCTAAGAGACATTGCATTATTCTAGTATCATTAAATATGGCCATGAGAAAACAAGACAGACAATAAATAAATAATACATGGCCTCGTAGGGCTTCTGTATCAAATTGTATAAATCCTGCCATAAAGAAGTAAAAAGAACTGACCATGAGAGTGAAAGTTTCAAGAGAAAAGAGAAAGCCCAATTTTTTGTCATTCTGACAGCTGTTAATTTAGAAAGAAAAACTTTATTGAGTCCAGATGGCCACAGTCAGCAAGAGAGAGAGCACAGAATATTCCTGCTTTGGTATGTGTATGCATCCTTTTGACTAAAATTTAAATGAGCAGAATTCAGTTGGTTGTTCATTCAGCATTCTTACCAGTGTGATTAGTGTTGCGTTATAATGCCATATAATTACACAAGTAAACTGTTCCTGAGTTGATTATGGAACAGGTAATGAGGAGAAATGCTTAGGCACTGATTAGAGACTCATGTAAAAAGCCTTTCGGTTTCTAAAGATCCAGAGAAAAGCCCCTATGCTTTAAAAACTAAATAGGTCTCAAGATTGAACCCAATCTTACCACAAGAAGAACCACCTCCTACATTAGTTTACATAACTTTTTTTTTTTTTTTCTTTTTTCTATAGCACCCCTAATATAGCAGCCCCTAAAGAATGAACAACACAGAACTGTGAATCATATGTTTTAGTGTAATGGTGGGCTGACTTATAGAAAAAAGGGTTAACCATAGTATGACACGTATCCCACAATATGTGTTTGAAGTGATGCAGTTCAAATATAAAATAATTCCTTTACATGCATTATTTGACCAAAAATAAACAAATTAAAAAAAATAAATAAATAATGCTTAGTTTGAAAGGAAAGGATGTGACATGTTCAAGTAAGGACCATACTTGAAATTTGTGCTCTGAATTTTACACATCCAAGTACACACAAACAAACAAAGTACTGAGACGTGAACGCACACACACAGACACTGTGAATACAAGCCTGGAGCATTGGGCTAATGCTGTGGCACCTGGGGGGCAGTTGGGGGGTTTGATGCTTTGTTCAAGGGTCTCATCGCATCATGTTATTGAGGTAGAGAGAGCGATGAACATTCACTCACCCCTCCTGCAATCAAACCTGCAACACATTTTTATGTTGTATATATATATATATATATTGGATACCGGAATATACCGGAATTGTATTGTATTGTATTGCATTTAGTTAGTTAGTTTTCACTCAAAGAGACTTCTTCAGCTGTGCTGTTGCATGGCATAATCAGCGAATCAGTTGTGCAGAGGGAATTTGACATGAAATGTCACTGTGGGTGGCAAAATTCAGCAAATTGGCGTGCAACTAGTAAATAAGCAATGGTTTAAAATGTCTTTTAACTGGTCTCTGTACTTGTCCAAGTTCCAGCTGGTTAGGACCAAACATCATTAAAATGATTAACATTAATGAAATTCCCATTCTCACTTACACAGGTTAATAGTGTTGTAAACACCCATCTGTTCTGTTTGCCTGTGCATTTTGGATTAAAGACAATGTGGATTACTATTTTGGATCTTGCCCATTTGCAACACAGTGTAACAGAAGACCGGACTCATGGATTTGGCAGCGCTATTCACTGCCGTTGCCTGAAAGGGCTTAGATTTGTTTGATTTGTTCTGTTTAGTTCTGCCATCTCACTGTCACTTGCCCCTACAACAATGAGACCCTGAAGTCGCTGTTTTTTGGATGTTTTAAACTACCAACCTTCTTTAGACCTTTCAGACACTTCAGGACTAGACTGTAGGTAGGCCATCATACAGTATCTGGAGAGTGTCTATCCCCAATCCAGAACACAACCAAATGCCAGCCAGCCATCACCCTGCTGCACAGAGCAATTACCCAAGCTCACCACAGATGGAGAGCCAGAACCTGCAGGGACAGAGGGACCAGCACAAGAGAATGTGACTGAATCTGTCATCGTCCCAGAGCCTGAGCCTAATGACGGTTCTGACCAGGGGGTACTCCGTGTGAGGGCATGAAGAAAGGCCTCACCCACACTTATGCCTCTGAGACAGAGCTGCAACTAGCATCTGCAAAAATGTCATTTACATTTTTTTTAAAGAAGATAATTGTCTGTATGTCCTAAAAACTCCTGAATCATCTCTCATCCCACTGGCTCTGTCAACACTGAATCTCCAGAACCTCCTACATCTCCTGAATCTCCAAGGGTCCCATCCAGCACATGACCTCCTGTATCTCTCACAGTCTCCCTTGTCTGCCTCCTTTCCCTAAATTAGCCAGATCCTCATTCCTGTTTCCACTGGTTCCTGTCATCCCCTCAGCTCACTCTCAGTCAACGCCATCTGGGCGCCTTGTCTTACCACAGGTCTTCCAGTCTTCAGCTCTTCTCTGGCATGATGATCTCTTTTCATCCAACTTGGCCCTATAACCCATCTACTCCTCCTTGGGTCCTTGCTTCCTCACGTCCTTCAAGACCTGTCATCCTACTAGGTCCACCGAGTTTTGCTCATCCCTCCGGCACCACCTTGGTCAGTCTGCAACACTGCTTCACTGCCGCATTACTCTCCTCTAGCTTTGCCTAGTCCCTAAAAGTCACTCTGGCTCCACCTGGTTCCACATTCCCTCCGGCTCCTGCTTGGTTCTCAGTTGCTCTGACTCAGCTGCAGTCAAGTTCCCACATTGAACTGGTGACTTCGCCTTGGTCCTCTGGACAAACAGTGTCACCTTGGCTCTTTGACTCCATCTTCATCTCCACCGAGATGACTCCGTCATTGGTTATGTCTCCATCAGTTGGCATCATGGTGTCACCCTTACCGCCACCATGACTCCACTCTCTGTTGACTCTACCGTAGACTCCCTGCTCTGCTTCAAGCGGGCATCTTCCATCATCGCTGCCACTGCCTGTCCCAGTGCTCCACCGCTTTATAATGCCATTCCTCTGCCTGCTCCTATTGCCATCACTTTGATATCCCCACGCTCCCCTCCTAGCCCCCCATTGCCCTTTCTCATCCATTTGTTATTGTTTTTTTTTTGGCTTCATAGACTTTTGACTTTTGATTTTCCCCATTCTTAGTTATACTGACATGATTACTTCTTTAGTTTAACCTGTATTTCATTAATTTACCTTGTTAGTTGTCAGTACTTAAGTTCATTCTGTTCCTTTGTTCAGTGTCTGGTCTCATTTAAGTTTATAGTGTATACTCCCTTCGGTTTTGTTTGTCTGTGCATTTTGAATTTACTACTGTGGATTACTATTTTAGATTCTGCCTCTTTGCACATGTCGTGACAGTATCATTAAAAATTATTATTATTATTGTTATTATTTAGACATTTTCTCACTGAGAAAGAATGTCCCATTTTGTTTGCTTGTCATTTACTAGATATTTTTACTTTAACTCCTACTGTCAGTAGACTGCAGAGATTTTGCAGAGATGTAGCTCTTTGACTGCTAAGGTCAGGATTGCATGTCGGGCAGCAGCGTTTCTTGACATGGGTTGTTGCTGATAGATTCACTCTGTCTCTTCTCTCCAACGAACACTAACACACATGTTCACACTGCCCTTGCCTCTTGCCCTGCCAGTGCGATTACAGTGAGTGCTCAGTGAGCTCAGCAGAGCAAAGCAAGACGTATTATAAATGTTTCAGTACAACCACACACTGCTGTCTTCTTCTCAAGGGTTACAATAACACACACCCACACACACAATTAAGTTCTAAAATAGCAAAATAGCATATTCATAATCACAGATTCCTAATAAATGAATACATATATACATGTACTTATATATGTATATGTAACTGCATTCAAGTGAAATTTTGTCCTATAGGTAACAATGCCCATTTTTACTTGTTTTTACGTTACAGCATGCTCAGCTTAAATTCTGTTTAGTTCACACATTTACAGTATGCACATGGTTATGTATCTATATAAACATGGCATTTGAGTGTTTCCTTGATGAGAATTGCATTTCACTTACAGATAGAGACGGTCGGATTGTGGCTGAATCATACGTGACTCACGTGTCCACTGACACATTTACTAGAATCTAACATGGGAAATTGAAGTGAACTTAGTTTCATTATGAAATATATAAGCTGTGACCAAAAAACCTTCAATCTCATGTGGTAATGTAGATTTATTTTCACAAAAGATGCATACTACATAGTATAATAATGTTCAACAAAATAGTAACTTATGGATTGCACCAGCCGACCAGCCAGCACTGGAGAATTCTATTAATACGATGTTCTGATTGAGCAATCTGTCTCTAAAAGCAACAGTCACAGGCTGTGCGGATAAGGAACAGAAGTAGACGTCTCGAGAGCCTTACTTTTAAAATACCACAAAAAGCAGGAAGAAGATTTGTTCAGGGTTCCCTCATTTCCCATACAGCTTTTCTTGAAACTTGTCATATTGTCTCCATACAGCAATACTGCTCAAGTGTTCAAATGTATTTTAGGTCACTACATTAACACACACGCACACACACACACACATACTTGCATTCGTGCCTACATAGGCTCAATGGTTTTTATCCTGTACGGTACTGGTTCTTAATCGCCCTAACTCTAAACCTTACAGAAAAATACTGCCATTTTTCTTTTCTTAAAAAAAAAAAACACTATTGTTTTACGGGGACACAGGAAGTGTTCTCATAAACCGTGTTTATGTTGTAGCACCCTTGTCATCACATACATATGTGTCCTCATAAACCGCAAAACATGCACATATACAGCCAAAGTGTATTCCTTCGAAGTGAATTGGGTGCTGGATTATTTTTTTCTCATGCACAAGGGGGGATGTTTTGTCAAAGTTCACTGAAACTAAAGTGTTAGAAGAAAGTCTTAAGTTCTAAGGGCATGAGGTGCTTTTCACCCACACATCTGAGTCTCCAGCAGTGCAGAGTTAAAACTACACCCAGAGAAAGCATCAAAAGTGTCATTCTAACAGAAGGTCATTTGCAATTTTCCAGACACCTCAATTCTTCTGTTCTCTTGAACATTCAGCTACTTCCTTTTACGTTCCTATCTTTTGGGTACAAAGCTCCGACTTGACGATTGTGTCAGCACTTGTCTGTTTTTTTAAAGCTGGCAACTCTGTTATAATATGAGCGATAGTTTGTTTAAGGGTGCTAAAATTGAGCAACAAGCACCTAATGTGTGAAAAATGTGTACTTCTCACCGCACATTTAAAATATATTGTTTCACACATTAAGCTTTTTTACTTTTTTTGCTTTTTTTTTCTCGTGCATGTGCTCTGCGAGACTGTTCGAAACTGTCTATTTGCATTGGAGGTGTGTTGCATCCGTTCATGGTGATTGCAGGGACTACCCCTTTCAACATTGACCAATGACTTTTTTTCCTAAAACCTTTTGGAATTTAATTTGAAAATGTGCAAATAGATTTGTACATGCATTCAAACATGTGCACAAATACACCAATACTAACACTCTAGACCTGAGCGTAAGGATGGCTGTAGTTGCAGGGCTGTCATATTGTATACATGATATACTCTAGGTGGCCACACAGCTCCAGTGTGCCAGAGGGCCCATGAAATATTCTATAATTTACTATTTATATTCTATATTTAATATTCATTGCACTACACTGTATATATACATTTATAAATGTACATACATATGTATTGTATATACACTCTTGTAAATTATCCTGTATATTACTGATTATACTTATCCATCTGTAAATTTCCATTCCATTACACTCATTAGTAACTAGTAGCTTATTGCACTCCTGGTTGACTAGTTGTCTAGAAGAGAGACATTTTTAATTTGTTTTACACATTTATGTATAATATGCGGGTCATTCATGTTGTTGCATTTTGCGTCCCTAAGAAATAATCAAATAGAATTATACATAGAATTATTATAACAACAAATAAATGTGTGGTGATTTATTATATTATTTATATATATTATGAATCCGTATTATGATATAAATTCTATGAATGTAAATATATACATGTTGTTGTTGTTTTTTTGTTGTTTTTTTATTATATACTTTTTTTTTTCTCTCCCTTTGACATGTTTAACATGTTTGAGTGCAGTTACAGAACATCAGTCTTAAATCAATGCTTTGTCCGTACACAAAAATGGTCCCTCCATTGGATTCATTTTAAGGCACTGCCAAGCTGCACAATCTTCTCTTCAAGACTGTCTCTCTTCCCAAATCTAGTAAAAAGCATACAAGTGAGTTAAGGGAAATGTTTTGTAGAGGTATCAGGCGCCACTCTGCTTGTCAATAGATGACCCCGCTAGGAGTCCTGTCAGTTGATATCCCAGAGTCCTCTGGTGTAGCGTCAGACAAGCGGCCACTCCGCAAACGACTCAGTCCAGGTGTAACAGTTTCAGCTAATTGCCTCATTAATGATTAAGCACCTCCAGCCTGCTCTAGCACTTCGCTTTGTGGGGAGCAAATTGTTCTGATTGGTTTTATGCTGTCAATTATTGATGAGACAGCAAGCTCAGATGCTAGCACCTGGGTTAGAAGCTTCTCAGAGAGCCATCTCCTCCATTACACTGCACTCTTCATTGCTAGTGATAAAAACAAAATTCCCACTTTAATGGTAATATCCTGTCCATGGGTCACATTGAAAAGCTTGAATTTGTAGTCACAGAGGACACTAACTGAGTTCAGTGTTACATAGATACCTCTGTAGATGAATACATTCTGGACATGGAAACTATGCTGAGTGTCTCATATTCAATTTCAGATCTGAGGCTGCTCTGAGATATGTATGGTCATAAAAGCATTAGGGCTAAAAGAAGTTCCCTAACCTCAGCTCGTTTCTAACTTTGAAGAGATACATTTAAACATTTTCCCCAGATCCCTGTGGATAACATGGGTGATTAGTAACCTACTGTTTGTTACCTTTGACATTAATATGGAACAGTGCATCTATTAGAAAAGGACAAACATAACGTTCTGTGGTTCTTAAGTGCAATTGAAACTCATTGTCTACTTTTAGTGAACAAAACAATGGTCCATTACTGTGCTTTGTTTCAGATCCTAATGAGTGGCATTTTTAGGCATCATAAGCAGGCTCTTATGCATAGACTGTCAGTTGAGGGTGATTAAATTGTACTGGGAAACCATATGGAATCCCGAATACATAGTTGGATTTATGAATCGATCCGTACATCAATGAATCAATCAAAAGGTGTAAAATAAAGGTAAAATAAATAGTTAATGGATGCATGTATATAGCATTAAATAAATAAATAACTCACTCTGTAATAAATTATGTTTGCTAAAGCATAATTTGATGGAATATGTTGAAAAAAGTACTAAATTAAACATGAGCAGCAATATGCATTTTATTTTTTGTTCAGATGGCACTCTTTACTCTAGCTAGTGGTGTGACAGTTACATTGTCTAAAAGGCTAAACATATGTTAATTGTCACCATATGTTTAATAAAACATTCTGCATAAATACTTGAAGTCACAGTGAGCCAGAGAAAATTGCCATGGCACTAACATTTGATTATTTTACACTTTGGTCACTTATTTCAAGGCATTTTTTTGCTTTGTTTTGCAGATTTGCAGACACCTTACATTACTGCCATTTCATTGCCTCTTAAGACACACCATAGACAACACCAAAATTACAATAATAAACATTTTGATTGTGTTGCTTGGCATACAGACCCACATTCAGAATGAGAGACAGGCAGCAGAAACACACAGCTCTCAGTGGATGCTGATGATGGTTGCATGCATTGTAAATGGTACGCAGATGTTCATATGCAAAGAGCTATGTAAATAAGACTCCTCATTTATGTACCGACATGGTTGACAGCTGTTAATGCGAACCTGGTCTCGTAAAAATATGTACCTCTGTTTTTATGTACCGTACTGAACGTTTTGCCGCAGTTTCAAAGATAAACGTCCACTGAGTGGCGCTAAAAAATGCCTTAAATATCCGGGAAATGCTGTTAAAAGTTAATGCTCTATCATGTTGGAAATATGCCTAACACCAGATCCAACCCTAAACCTACCCGATAGTGTTAACACGTGCAAAACTTGTTATTAAAAATATTAAAAGTAATTTGTTGATGCACATGATGTGCCATTTTTTTTGCGCCCAGGTGCATTTATGCCATTAGACCATGGTAGGTTAATGCACAGTAACCATTTTAGATTGACAAACTGTAGTACTATATAAGATCTATTTCTATTTGAAATTAAAAATAATTTAAAGGTGTTCCCAAAATTCCATTCACTGATGCTCTTAATCGGTAACACTAAATCCAGGATGGGTTTACACTGTGTGCAGTGTGATGACCAACCAAATATTCAGGTGTTCTTATGAAAACCAGGCTAAACAAATATATGTGCACCCCTGTGTATATAGCAGATGGTGAATATTATACTGTGGGGCTGTTCAAACCAGACAGGAGATTAACAATCTTGCAACTTGATTGATTCGTATGGGACTTTTTTTTTTTTTTGTAGACTAAAAGCTTGTTTTCTTAAAGTAGCAGTTACTGTACATGCCGAATAAACATAAGAGCTTAATGGCCCACCCACATGCAGGAAAGTGTGGGGAACCATGAATCATCCAGCTGTAGCCTTCATCATTCCCAGACGTGCCTTTTGGATGCAATATGACTGAGTTTGAAGGATACAGTGTTTAGACTGTAATACTGTTCTCAACTTCAGTTGCAGTTAGGCCTCAAAATTAACCATTTGTTCAATACTTAAATAAATAGATTATTCATTTATTTAAGTTGCTTAATGGTAAGATCAACTAGACTAATACATTTTTTTTGTTTATTAAAATCTGCCAATGGAGGGTAAATCGAGAATGAACCAAACAAACTATAAACATGTCTTGCTCATCTTCTTCTTTTTTCATCTTCATCTTTTTATTGTTTATTTTGGATCCTTTCCACCAGTATGATTTATTTTGAACTTGATTCAGTTACACTTTTTTTCAATAGTCCACTTTAGACATTTTACTAACTACAATGCCTTTGTAACTACATGCAAACTAATTGTCCTTAATTTGCAACTACATTTATAACTCTCAGTGTAGACTGATAGGGTACAATAGGTTGACATATACTTGCAAAGTTTCTCATAACCAGTATGTTGTGGACAAAGCAAAATAAAGCATTAGATGTTATTAAGCAGACAGTCTACTAATTCTCCAATGACTGCTAGTTGACATGTTACTTAATGTACTGTAGAATGTCTAAAGTGGACTATCGAAATAAAGTGTTACCCATTATTCTATATCAAAAAGAAATGTCTGCCAACCAACTAAAACTGATGAAGTTAATTGGATTTTTGGACCATTACTAATGAATACAAGTACTCTTAAAATTAGAGTAGAAATGCCAGAAAATATTGCACTGCTTTAAATGGATGGATTTGAAGATGTTTGTATGATATAATGTTAAAAATAATATTATAATGCATGTGCATTCACAGTGGTGATTGCTGAAAGGTTGAAAGGTGTTTGTGAAGGATTTTAGGTAGTGGCCGTTAATCACAATGCTGATGAGTGTCCTCCAGTGGCGTGGATTTAATTGAATCTGAAAATGGTGTTACCCCAAGCAGTGACCGCTGTCGCTCCTAATCTTGGTGTGGATGATGGCCCACGCACACTCACAGGGTGGCCACCCTACTTTTTGATTCTTCTGAACAAATGAAAATCTAAACAGCCATGACTCATGTTACATCACTGGAAATCTCACTCCATAGAGTGTCTCATGTGTCCCACACACAAACAATTACTCATATATGTCTCTTCCTCTCTTCTTCCTTCTTTTAACTCTCCTTACTTTCCCTTGCTGCAGATATCATGGTGGCAGTTGACGAGATGACTCTCAGCACAAGGCCTTCCACAAAGCACAAGACCTCAAAATCTATGAAGACGATGCAAAGAGAATCGAATCCATAATTCCCCCTCTTCCCCTGGCACTATTCTTAAGGAGCCGAGTCCTTTAATAAGATCCATTTTCTTCAGCTGCACCTGTAGCTTTTTTTTTCTTTCTACAAATAAACATATTAAATGGAAGAAAAATGGAAATGTGAAAGGAAACCTTAAACCTGAAAATGGCCAACCTTGAGGAAAGGATGTTATTCTGCTGTTGGAAATACTATTTTCTTTTCAGGTGAAAAAAAACAAAAAAAAAAACATCAGTGCATGTTGCGATTAATGATCAGCAGACATTGCTTCACTGGGGCCACACTCAGCATCTTTGTAGCTGACTTTCTCCTAATATTGTAATTTTTGAAAGAAGGTATAGGCTATTCTTTTTTTCTTTTTTTTTCTTTTGAGTTCCATCATTTTATTCAAGATGGCGAGAATGATTATTTTATTTATTTTTTCTACAATTCTACAATCAATCTCAATCATGTTATGTATATTTCTGATAGTTTAATTAAAGCTTGTAAATCTATAGGGATACAGCAAATTGGAGCAAAACTTGGAAGTGAAAATGGACTGGTTCTCAGTCAAGCAAAGAAGTTTTATTTCTGAGAGTAAATATTTGCTGCACATACACATCTGATGACCACTCTATGATCTTCCAAACGTAGGTTTGGGAGGGGCCTAAACATTCAGCCCTGTTAAAAATCCCTACGAGTGTATAAGTAGCGGTCATTGTGCCGTCCCAGTGAAAATTCTTTCAGCATCTCTCTGCCTCCCCTTATCCTCATCTATTTTCTTCAGTTCTCCTACAATTATAGTGGGAATTCTAATTCAGAACTCAAGCCGAGCCTTGGGTTCATGCCTCCTTTGAGGACAGCAAGTGAAGTTTGTTCCCCATTATCTAACAGGTCTGAATTGCCAGGCATGAATACTAAGATATAAAGTAGATATCCAAATTCCTACATAAGCTGTAGAAATCAGAGAAAGAGAAAATATTTCATATTTTATTCACTTTAGCCAATTATAACACACATTTTGAACAAGGTCAATTGTTTCAGGCAATGTTTTTTTTTGCTCCCTACTCATCACATATGCTTGGTCAGGACTACTTTGGTGTCACTTTGCAATGCACTGGATACCTCTTTTTTATGCATTTGTAACTGTAGAAATTACAATTATTATTATGATTGATCACATGCAAAAGAAAACATTTTATTTGCATAATGTATGTGTGTGTTCTGTGTATATTTACAATGTATATATAAATACACACACGCACACAGTATATATTTTGGAAATATTTCCATGTATTTATAGGTCTATATTTTAATATTAATATATAAAAATAACACTTTTTCCTGAAATGTATATGCATGCATGTGTGTGTATTTCTGTACATAATAAATATACCAATCACACATACATATATTATGTAAACAAAAAAAATATTTTGGAAGTGATTAATCATTTGACAGCACTATTTATATATCAAGTCCTGGTCAAGTGGAGTATTTAGTGTTTGAAGTTATAATGTGTTGGTTCAGTTTCACTTATTATAGGAGTATGATACAGACACCTTCTCTTTTGGAATATTTTATTTCCTTTATTCTTTCTGAACTCTCATCCTTTTGCATGTGAAAAAAAAAATTAGAGAGCTTTTGTGTGGCCCTCTATGACTCTAAGACTGACCCATTACCCTGCATTAGCAGGATGTGGGTGATTTTGGACCTCCTGGAGGAGAATCCTTCAAAAACAATCTGAATTTACTCATCTCTGGGACAGTGGCCAATCCTGGGAAATGGATGATCATCTTTGCCTTTCTGAGTTTAAGCAATGCAGCCCAATTTTGTAAAGGATTAGATAGGAGTGAACACAAGCATAACAAAAAACTTAGCTGGTTCTGCAGATGTGGTGTGTTTGAAGACGCATGAAGTGCACGCAAACACGTAGACAACTTTCCAAGGACCTTCATCGTCACCAACACCTTCCCTTTCCTTTTTGTGAATTGCATCTTTTTCAAAGACCAAACCAGCCGATTCGCTAGCATGAGTCCACACACACCACCAACTGAACTGATAATGCTTTGGCTGGAACCACAGCTTACTTAAGTAATGAGATTGGAAACAAAGAGTTTTGGTTGTGTATATAATGTAAACTATTACCAGTAGCTATCTGCATGCCGATGCATAGCTGAAAGAATACTGAAAGATTGGTCAAAGGCAAAAACTACATTCTAGATTTCATGTAACCTCTCCTAACAGCACATAGGGAAATGTGAAGTGGGGCATTCCAATTAACCAGTAGCGCACAAAATGGTGTGGGGCAGCTTGCCAAAATCCATCTATTTTTTTCTGGTGTCACAAGGAATTTATACATCTCAATGAGTCACAGCGCCAGCTAGTTTGCTTTGAGAGCGAATGCTCAGTCCCCCCGTCCCCCCCACCCCTCAATGCTGCAGGGAATCAACAGATTGGAGGTGTTCTAATTCACAGCTTTGACCATTTTATATCACAAAAATATCCATGATCCACACCTGTACCTTACTATATTGAAAATGGTCCAGAGAGTAATTTAATACAGCCCAATTTTTAATTTAAAAAGATTCAAAATTATTATGATGATTGCAACAATACATGACAGATCACATCATTACAATAACACATGCCATTTTTGTTGGTGTGGAATAAAAAAATACCATAAAATCAATCCAACTTCAATTAAATTATGATGGAACTTTACTAAACAATTTTTAAAGATTTATTTTTTATATTTTTATATATATTTATCTCATGTTTTATTATGGTTATTTGTAAAAGCTAAATGACCTGTAACTCCACAGCAGTTTAAAATATATATTTTACCATTTTTTTTTTTATTTCTTTTTGTTAAATTACCAAGTACAACATAAATTAAAGTGCTCTTCAAAAAAAAAAAAAAAAAAGGAGGGGGGGAAGCTTTTTTATGACAAATATTTAGTACTGGTTTCAGAGTGCTATATAATGTATATAGTGTAGCACTGTAGCGAAACATCACATAAACAGACACACTACATAATGGTATTGTTCACTGTGCAAACAATAGGCTATTAGTATAATCACAGTTCGAGAAATATTACTCTTATATCCCAAGCTGAAGTAAATTAAAATGATGGATATCCTGATGGCAGGGAAGGGATTATAGATGAATTGTCCAAATTCAGATTTACCTCTTTTTCTATGCTCTCTCGTTCACTGCATGAGCCCAGATCACTCCATTGCACACTCATACACAAACATGCACGGCCCTTCCATTTAATCAAGCATTGGGCCACTCCTCTCCTTCACAGATATGCAAGCTGTCAGGCCAGAGCAGCTCATTAATCTCCAGCCAGGAAGGCAAGAGCAAGTGGGGGAATCGGGCTGAGAAGGACTTTTTGTATTTATTTATTTTATTTTTTTGTATGTAAAAAATGGGGGTCAAGATAATAAGGGCTTTTCCAATGACAGACAAGACATAAAATATATTGAAAGAGTCTCCGAAATTGCACCAGTTTAGTTCAGGGATTAAAAAAAAAAAAGTAAAAAGTTAAAGCCTCTCTCTCTGAGCATGCAAAAAAATGAAAAGAAAAAACTCACTATTTGACCTATACCAGTGCCTGAGAAAAAAAGACAGCCCTGCTTATTTTCAGGCTCACTAAGAGGTATCTAATCTAGTTGAATTAACTATTGTGTCATATTGTTTGAAGATTATTTTCCTCCACCTTTCTGGATTTTATTAATGCAAGGTGGAAAATAACTATTTACCATACATATTGTACAATATTACCATATCTACCATACCATGTCTAGCATTTTGGATTAATATGAGATTGTAAACCTAGGTTATCCTCATATTCTGTACAACTGTGATCTATACAATGATTAGCAGATATCATCAGGCAAATCTGTATTATTGTTAGAGATTAGTATAGAATGCAGGAACGTGATATGTCGTGTACAAAAGTCTTTCTAGTTGTATAGGCCCTTTAGGCATACACATACATACTCACGTCATGTTTGTTTGAGAAATGGATTTGTTGGCATAAGCCTTGACGTGTTGTAGTTTGAGTTTGAACTGTAAAGATAATGGGCTGCTCAGATGCAGATTGTTTAGGATTACTCATGCAGACCACTCTGTACTACCAACTCCTCCAAGGTGATAGATCCTTCCGAATCTCAGTCGACACCCTCAAAACTTACAGATATGTTTAACAAAACAAATAAGTACAAAATAAATTAATAAAAATGTTTATAGTAAGTAGACACTCAGTAGTTGAGGGGTGTGTAAAACTTTGTGAACAGGGCACAGACCACATGATGACAACTGAATCTTTTTTTTGCCTGGGCCCAAGGTGTAGACCTGAGTTGTCAGTTTCCCAGTTTGTGATATTTTGACTGAAATCATGACTTTTGAGTAGAACGTTGCAAGCCTATAACCCAAGCTAGCTAAATGGAATTTTAAAAAGAGCAATCAAGCTTTGAGACTGTTAACCCAGAAGCTTTAAGAAACCTACGCAGTAATAATCTGAATTCTTAATCTAAACAAATGTGAAGCTCATCCTTCTACACCTGTCCAAAAGAGGCGTAAGATTTTTCCAAGTATAACTGGATGATTCTTTTAGGAGGGGGTTCCTCTCAAAAATATAAAGTAAATAGACGTAAAATGAAGTAAGTGAGCAATTGTCTGGGGACTGGAGACAGGTGGATATCAGCTTGTGCCATTTCAGTAAGCAGCCTGACACCTTAATTTAGTCGATGTGCACCAGTGCCTGCTCATTGAGAGATGAAACCTTTCCTTTAGCATTAAACAGGAGGATGTCTTATGCTGTAAAGCTACTGAGCATAAGTAATCCTACTCTTTATGCCAAAGGGAAAGACACAATATAAAATGTTTACTATTACCTTTTCCAAGTGACAAAATGCAAAGCATAGCTCATTCCAGAATGCCTGGTCCAGAATACAAGTTGCTGTGCATCTTTGTGAACACTAAACCCCCATAGAGACCTATCCCATCCTAGAGAAACTAATGAAATCTAGCATATTTTCAGCCACAAGAGGTCAAGTTATAATGTTCGTTTTTTTAAGTACTGATGCTTGGGCACAATTAAAAAGCATTGCTCCTGTTGTAAAGCTGTCTCTCCAGGGGCTTGCTCTTTCAGCCAAGGTTAATTAGTGTTTTCCCATTAGTCCAATTTTAGTGTTGAATGTGTATATTACACAGAAGTCTGTAGCCTGGCCTTGATGACGTATAGATGGGTGCAGGTCATACCCTAAGGACAGTGTAAGCTAGGAAACAGCCACTGTGACACCACTTGACTGGAGTGTCCCATGCCACCAATAAGTTTTATTGAATATCAAATCAGCATCCCCCTTTACAAACACACAACCTTGGATTCTCCCATGGAGACTGGCAAATTATTATAAATCTGGGAAGGGAAGATAGAAGAAATGTTGGGGTGAAAAGAGGTTGAGGTGAATTGCATGTTCATCATAAAGCCTATCAATAAAAAAGCAAAACATTGGCTTTGCTTTTTGCAATAATTAAACCCCTTGTGGAATTTGCCATTGACTAATGTTACAGCATTATCTCAAGGGTTTGTTAATCAGTGTCTTCCATATACAAATGTGCTGCAATCTTCTAGACTATTTGTTGTTCTCTGGGATATGCGGTAAACTGTATCTCTATGTCATCTCCATTTATCCTACTTTTGGAGACAGAGAGCCATATTGTCCTTTTTGAGTATTTTTTATATGCTAATACTAGTTAGAGCAATACCTTACAATCCAGGAACTTAGCAGATGCCGTGACAGATCACAGAAAGGAAGTCCTTGTCCATATGTCTTCTATGATGGATGTAGATGGTTTGTGTTGTTCTGGTTGACATGTTCCAGACAAGGAGGCCAGAGTCCTCTATCAGTGCTCTTAGGGGTTTGGCTTTTGGTTTAAAGGTTTCATTCTCTCTCTTTAACATGCATGTCCTGTGTGCCCTTTGAACTGCATCAAGCAACTTTTCCATCTTTGCAAAAAAGAACAAAAGCCAAACAAAGAAGTAAAACAAAGTAGGAAAAAGGGAAAAGCAGGTAATTGTAAATAAGTGTATGATTATGACACTATGCATGTTGATACATTAGCAATTTGTTCAGGTACTTTTTTAATCTATTTTTATTTATTTATTTATTATTTCTTTTTGTAATCCATCCAAAACTAAAATGGCATGTATGGGGAAAACATTAAAAACAGAACTGAAATGACCATGTGGGAGAGGGAATGAGGGTAAACGAGACAGTGTTTTTCACACAGTGATTTATTTATTTGATTTTAATGTATTGTTAAATGACTGGATGATTATATGTTATGATTACATGGTTTAATAACATTCTGTCGAATTAAGTAAAATAAGTTTGAGGCAAAGCAAATCTCAAGACTGTTTTTTATTCTTCTGGTGACTGGAATGCTAAAAATCTACAAGATGTCATTCAAATATTTGTGATACGTCTTGTAATTTTGGGTCAAAAGTTGTAATCATCCATTAATGTACTGTAGTTCGTTTTCAAATCAAGCCAGATACCTCTGGACTGCATTGTGTTTATATTTTTACCAAACATGTTACTAATGTATAATTTAAAGTATGCTAAAATAAATAAAAAACTAAAATAAAAATATCTTACAGCTCTTTAGTGTCTTCAGAGTCCATTTTTATAAAAACATTATCAACATTTGGCAATAACTTATAAAAAGTATACTTTCATACCATTAGAAAGCTTAGACTTCATATGAGACACAAGAATGGAAATTCACCCCAGCAGACTCTTCTCCTATAGTACAGTATGAGATGATTTTTTATTAAAATATTGATAATTAAATACGTTTTAATAATCTTTCTGAAGAAGTCTTTGGATGGGCTTGGGAATGTGCATTGCCTCAATCATAACTATGCCTGATATCTTTCATGAATGCAGCGAAAATCACAGTTTCTTGTTTCTTTTTCTATATATTATTCTTATTTTATTTGTATTATTTAGTTTATTTATTTTTATTGGGAGAGGGGTTGGTTGTGGTGATGACACATAGAAATGGAAAGTTTTTAAAATGCATCACAAATAATGATAGTTTAATAAATAATTATTGTAACAAGAAACAGTCTTTTTATGATTCTGTGTTTAACTAAATTGTGCAATAAAATCAAGTCTTGCACTCACATGCACTACACTGGCACTAAAAGGACAGTTGAAACACTCCCTTATGATGACCATTACTTTTCCAAGTATGAAATGTTCCTGTATCAAAGGCAGCAATTTTGTTAGCCCTCTTCTTCCAATCAGATTTTAGGGACACAGAAATGGACAATGATTCTTACACACAAATATTATTCTGCAAGCAACAAATTGTGTTAGTTTAGAAACACATCCAATGTTTAGTACAATCACGGTGACCACAACCTTACACACATCTGCTGTCCAATTACAGACAACAGTCTGGTGCTTTGATTTGGGCATTTTATAAGCTTTGTGCATATGTGCGTCTCAGCAGCCACCTGCAGTGGGCCAAAGCTCAAATCCAGTAAGTCTTTTAAAATGCCTTCTGTTATGTACACACACATTCGCCACCATCTTAACAAATGAGGACATCACTCTTGCATATCACCATGTTGTACAAAAACCTTCACATTTGACCTAGACTGATCACAGCTAGAGATGGTTGAGGACAAAACAAACACACACAGACTCTTTCTGCAATGGTTTTATTGACAGGACCCAGTGAAGCACACAAATCTCTCAAACCACAGTCCGCTCTAACCAGGTGGTGAATCTGAGTCAGCCAGGCATACATTTATACAACGGAGTAAACCTTAGGAAGCAACTAATGTGATTGTGCCATTGTGCAGCTAATCATAGCCCTCCATCCTGTTTGTTAATGACTGTGTGAAGGTTATCAGACCCGAGAGCTATTAATTAAAAGCTTCTTTTGTGAAGCCAGAAAGAGTGAGTTAAATGTGTTTGTGAGTTTAAAATACTTTAAAGAAATGTTCAGTCAATTTGATGTCAGCTAGGCTGTTACTAGTGATTGATCGATTAATTAAATGCATCTTTGTAAAGAACAGCTTATTAACTTAGGTTTAACTTTTTTGAAGAAAAATATATATATATTAATGAGAGTGTGCAAAAATAAAGCATCTCAGTAGATGTTCTTGAACTGATAGATAGCCACATAATCAAGCTTGCAGTAATGTGAGTTCATTATATATTATACATTAAATATTTTACCTAATTACACTATCAATTGTTATATATAATGCTAGTTGGGACTAAACTAAACACATTCCTATTGCTACTAGACATTCTAATGCATTTCCCCTTTAGGAAGGCTATGTAAAGTTTTTGGAGGTGTAGTTTTTTTCACTGACAAAACAACATCTGAGTTTGAAAGTCTTGCTCCACATCTTTATTAAACAGTAGTACCAATCTTGTGATTGATGGACAGACATGTAATATTCATAAAACACATTACAGATGAAGGTGATGCATGTTAGGGGTCACATAGTGTAAAGGATGTTTTATTGCAAAGCGACTTTACAAATGAGGACAATAGAAGCAATTAAACCAACAAAGGAGCAATCTTATGTAAGTAATGTGACAAGTCAAAAAAAAAAAAAAGACATGTAGATTTGTATTTATTTCTTGAAGTTGCTTGGACTGAGTCGTGAAAGTCATTCCATCAAGAGGGAACAGTTAAGGTGAAGGTCTGTGGAAGTGATTTTGTGTCTATGGCACAATAATGCACTGCTCACTTGCAGAACACAAGCTTCTGGAAAGCACACAAGTCTGATACCGTGAATTCTCATGGGTGCAGAGCCAGAGGCAAATCTGCAGTACCTGGCAGTTCTAACGATGTAGTCTGTGAACTTCAACTGAACATTAACCACAACTCCAAGGTTCCTGGATGTCCTGGAAGGTGTTATGGTTGATGTACCTAGCTGGATGGAGAAACTGTGATGAAGTGAAAGGAAATCACACGCATTTCTCTCTGGGCAAGGTTAAGTTGACGGTGATAGTCCTTCATCTAGGAGGAAATGTTTGATCAGAATGGAATTAGAAGTAAAGCTGAGTGTCATCAGCATAGCAGTGAAATGAGAAGCCAACCTGATCTCACAGCAATCCGTACATATTTTACGAGGTGGCTAATTCGTACAAATTTGTACAACCTTACTCGTACAAATTCATATGATTTCTTTTAAATTCTACGCATTTCACGAGTTGCCAATTTGTATGAATTTGAACGAAAGACCTATACCTAATCCCGCCCCTGCAATGGAAAAATGTAGCAACTGCTCAGATGAAAATAATTTTAGATGCCTTTTTTTATGCAGTAATGCAAACACCAGAGGGCCAAAAGTTAACTATATTAGCTAAATAACTTAACTGCTTACAATAAAAAACCTTTACTTGTGAAAGAAGGCAGAGTAGGGGAGGCGGAGGGATGCATACAGACAAAAAATTGTTTAACAAAATCTTTGTGAAATTTTAATGTGGTGCTTCATTTTGCAAGAGATGAGGTAATTATTTGATTTGTTTGTAAAGTCAAAAAAAGGAGGCAAAGTTTTAAAAAAGGTATAAACAGTTAAAAAAAAAAAACCTAAAAGTGAGTAGTCACTGCTAATCACTGCTTTTTACATATTAACTTACAAATTCCATCATGGATCACAAATGTGTTATAATGACTCCAGGCTGCATTACTTTTCAGTAAATGCCATTGTGACATGCCATAATTAGCAATTCTTCAGTTACTCTCATCCTGTCATGTCCTCTTTTGCGCTCTTGCAATTCACACACACAAAGTCATTCTCTGTCTGATGACTATTTAGAAAGACTATAAAGAAAAAAGCCACTACAGTTCCCACCAGCACAGAAAAACAAAGCATGAGTGACATTCTCTCATCAGTCAAGGTACTGCCACGCTCCCTTGCCAGATAACATCAAGTGTGCATGTCAATTGCCAAGTGCTGTCTGTCACACTTCAGTGATAACACAACAGCAGGAGTGTGTCTGTGTGTGTGTGTAAAGTGTACAGTCTCTGCTGGTGGTTTAGCAGAAAGCACTTGAGTATGAAGCGGCTACGGTCTCTGTAAGATTAGAGCCTCACTCAGTGATCTTATTGTATTTACTGTTTAAACAGCTGTGTTCCTGGTAATGAACATATTTGTAAAGAGCATGCAATACGTTACGCAATAAATGAAATTAAATTGAAGGAATCATCAGTAATACTTTCCATGAAGCCAATTCTTCAATCAATCAATCAATTGTATTTAAATAGCGCTTTTAACAATACAGATTGTAGCAAAGCACTGAAAATTATCAAATAGGAGGAGTAATAGGAATAGAGTGAT
>JAUMHP010000073.1:6281410-6291452 GCA_032361065.1 Enteromius trimaculatus | reverse complement strand
GGCAATCATGTTTTCCTGGTTTGAGGAGTGATGAATTCCAAAAGATGTCCTGACTCTTGTGATAGGTAGATCAAAGCAGAGCTGGGAGATAGATCTGTTGCGATCCATGGATCTTGAGTTACCTGAAATTCAAGGCTTAGGCCTAGTTTAAAAGAGTTAAGTCCTAATCTCAGTGTCTCTCCAAGACTGCAGACCGCGCTGCATCAGCCATTGGGGGTTGGTCAGGAGATCGGCAAGATAGTGGTGTTCAAGCGTCCGGGAAGGTAGAAAAGAGAAGAGAAAGAGGAGAAGGATTTCTGAGGTGAAGGCTTTTGTACCCTGCTGAGGTCACACCTTCTGTAGGTCAAGGACCAATGGTGTCACTGTGCTTTTGGAGGGAACTTTCATGACTCTTTGTTCCTAAGCATGCTAATTTGCATACACACATGCAATGATCTGGACTGTAAGAGGTACACACATATTAGTGAGATTATTACAACACTGAATGTTGCAAAGATATAAACATATAACATACACTCTCAATTAGATCATCTGAAGACGAATTCTTAGGTACCAAACACGCCATTTGTTGATCTGATGAGGTGGAATCTGTCTATCAAAAACATGCACAAAATAATATACCAAACACAAAATGATATGCATGGACAGTAACAATATAAACGATGACCTGAAGGATATTCACTCAAAGGAAGTTTTCCTGTATTAATTAATTTAGGGAAAAGGTCCATTTATCTTTAGACTAGTCAGAGTTGCTCTGCTAACATTCTTTCGAGCAATAAAACGGCGGTTGTCATGGCAATGAAAGGTCTGGTTTGCCTTATCAGCAGCCCATCGGGGGAAGGTTACATAGACACTCTTGGGTTGATGAAAGTGGCACCAAAGATTGCTAACACTTGTTAAATCTAACAAATAGTTTGTGCCCGATTGGACCAAACGCTACAATGCATAAAACAGTGTACCATACTCAAGGCAATATACAGACACAATTACAATATACACTGTGACCTGAAGGATATGTGTTTACTCAAAGAAAGTGTTCCTGTGAATTAATTTAAGAAAAAGTCCATTGTCTTTTCAACTAGTCTGAGTTGCTTTGTTCACATTCCTTCAAGCAATAAACCAGTCTTATCAGTTGGTTGCCATGGAATCCGAGGCCAGGAACAGCAATGAAAATACTGGTATGTATAAGTGTAGCCATCACATGCCCCAGCAAATATCGACTGTTGTGGCCCTCAGCACCTCTGTCTTTAATGGCTTGAGCACACAAATATAAACAGAATGCCATATAATATAAACAAAATGATTAACCAAAATGATCTCCAGTTTTATGACCTCCAACATTTTATTCTACAAACATCTCAGCATTATAATACTTTTTGTAAAGAATGTTAGCACTGTAAATACTCAGTGTCATAGACTAGGTTTTTCCTGTACAGAGTGGCTGCTCTGTTGAACTGCAGAGGCTCTATCAGTGTGAAAGTGAAATGTGAGTCTGCAATCACGTTCTCACTGCTCACACACAGGCAAGCGAAGAATGTGTGAAGCAGGCCTAATCCCCACATCATCCAGCCATTAATTATTGATTCTGAATTTAATTTGCAAGTCAGATTTACTCAAAGTCATAGATTATTTCTGTTAAATCATTTATATAGGTCATTCAGAGGTAATAATAATGTCTTTGATTAATACATGTTGTCCTGCTGGGCTCAGTGCTGGGCATACCTGTTTCCTTTCCTCCATTATTTTTGAATGTGTGTCATTCTGGGAAATGTGGGATGGTTTATATCAAATATAAAGTCCTCTCTAAGGTTATGACACTCTTCAGTGAAGTTTTATTTTCAATTAAAGTAGAGTGCTTTTGGAGCTGTGGCTTAGCAGTTCCTGTTCAGGATATGCATTATGTGTTTTAATATAAGACAGAGAGATATTAACAGAGTAGTTCGGTGAAAAAAGGAAATGTTAGGAAAGGCTTGGGATGCACTTCTTCATTAAAATACATATTGTTTAATTTCTGTTCTGTTTTAATTTTAATGAAAGTGGTAACCCTTAACAATAAGGTGTCATTTGTTAACATTAGTTAATGTATTAGTTAACATGAACAATACAGGTGTTACAATTTTCATTAATCTTTGTTAAACTTGTGATTTTAGTAATGCGTAAATCCTGAAATTAACATTATCTATGATTAATAAATGCTGTGAAAGTATTGCTCATTCTTAGTTCATGTTTATTAATCTTTTTAACTTATGAACCTTATTGTTAAATGTTATCATGAAATTTCTTGCAATTTTTGCATTGTTACACCTAGTTTATACACCTAATCTATAAGTTACTGGACATTTTAGGTATAGTAGCCACTACCAAATTGCATTTCAGATTCAAGGTACCCAACACTGGACACCAGTATTTCACATAATGTCATTTTTGAGTTAATGTATATCTGTGTTAAAATGCATATCTGTTAATATTGAAAAATGTTAACATTTAATTACTTTATACTGATTTTTTGTCACAAAAATGTTCTCATTGTCTCATGTGCATAATTTTTTTTCTTTATCCAACATTTTCTCTCATGTGGTACTGTTGCCTGTGGCATGGGATATCACAGCCTTACAGTGCAGCAACTTTGATATCCATCAAGCTCTAATTTACTCCCTGTGTATCCGGAGCTCTGCCTGGGCCGTCAGTTGGTGGTGGTAAGAGGATACAATAAGAGCGTGTTCAAGGCGGCTCATGAAGGGCACAGCAATCCATCACTTAAACCCATGATGGATCATACTAGCATCTGCGATGAATAGGAACGCAAGGCAAAATGAGGAGGAATATACATTACATCCATTTAATCATCTCAGAGTCTGTAAGGCGAGGCGAGCATGGAGGTACGGGGTCTAGCAAACATTAACAGTTCTCTTTTTTCTGACATTCTACTTCCTGCTGTATACCAGCCTAGATTGATTGTGGAGGAGAGGGCACTATACCAGTTTCAGCTGGTGCTTTTTAAAAGTGTGGAAGCATATATCATTAATCAAGGGCAAAATATGTACTCTGGTCTATTTATATCTACAATGATGCTTCTAAAGATTGCTTCTCTAAGCTACGACTAAACGATGTAACTGTTTAGTAGTTGTTTCAGATCACTTGATATAGCATTATACATAGTTTTGTTGTTGTTGTCAGAATCTGCCTCCGCTACTTAAATGAACCCATATGCTAAAATTCCTATTAAGAAATAATATACCTATTATTTGAAGATAACAATTTAGCCTTGTGCTCAGGTGTACTCAAATCTATCTATCTCTCTGCATCATAAGAAAAAATGCTCTTTGTCTTTTATTGTTTGTTTACACTAGGTGGATTCTTATGTGATTGCTATGTTACTCTGGTTCATTTACAGTAAGTGTGAACACTATAATCAAATTTTAAGTAAATATTAACAGAATGTACAGAATACAGCTGTTACTGCTTCTGCTTAAACAGATACTACTATTGCACAAATACAAAGCCTATAAACACATAATATCCCTGTAGCCAATCTGGACAGGTGATGCTAGGGGAGGCGTACGATTTATTTAAATACTGAACGGGCAAGCTCATTAGCTGCAGAACAACAGAGGTCATTGGTGTACCATGTAGTGAACTATATTTACCCAATAATAAATTTTGTCTACTAAAATCCTTCACAGATGCTCCAGAAGGAAATAAGATGCATTGAGCAGGATGAATATGTTCAAAATTTTATGAAGTTTTTTTTGTCGTGTTTTTTATTTTTTATTTTTTTTTTTCCGCATATTACTGCCTATTGGAAGCAACAGAAGAAACTTGAATATTTGCAGAATACAAATTAGGTACAATTTACCTTGATCTTCGTAATGCATCTTGTTTCCTTCTGAGATGTTTCCATCTGTAAATGTTTGAAACTTTTTTGAATAGTTTCAGTCCTTAAACAGTGTGAAAAGATGGATCTCAGAATCATACATTCACTGTTGGAAAGGGTTCAAATATGCAGAAGATGTTGGAAACCTGAAGAATCTGCAGGACCAGGTGGATTTTTCTAAAGAACAGTGTTCAGTTTAACTTTTCAGAATGAACAAGGGACTCATGAACAACCATAACCAGTTTAAAAAAGTTTAAAAATAAATAAATAAAAATCTTGATTTTACTGCAAAGCTCTATTGCTGAGTTATGTAGCATATATTGTTGCTTTTTAACTGACAAAGAGACAAAACATTTTTTGTTTTAATTTTTTTGCCTTTTCCAATTTAAAAAACTAAATCAAATCATTCTAGAGTAGGCTAACAATAAACAAACAATAAGAATTTTTTTTTTTCCAAATTGAAAAACAAAAAAATTTAAAGTAACACATGAAAATGAAGTGTTTGGCCTAAGTGAAAATACAGACAATAAATAAAAATTAGCCCTACTTAAGCTTTAACAAATGTGATTTAGACCTGGGTTATCATATCCTTGTTTCGCGCTAGGAAAACCAACATATTAACCTAATGTGGTTTCAGGGAGGATCGCATGGTGGTAACAATATTCCCGGCGGCACTGAAAACCCTTTCTGATGGTGTACACATGTATTTGGGTGCGACTTTAGACAGCAGCGGATATCTATGATTATCGTGCCACCAGGACAGTGGGTTCGTGTTGGAGTCTATGCATTCTTCCTGCAGGTAGCGCGTGAGCTTGTTATCTGCTCGCACTCCGAGAGTCTTTTTCTTTGCTGCAGGTGGCACCACCGCTTGCTCTTCGTCTCCAACCACTGACGCACTGGCAGCGCTCCCTTCGTCCTCCACTCCCACCATCTCTTCAATGAGTTTGGATTTTGTCTCCATATCATTGATATAATCACCCCTATATCGAGGATCTAAAAGTTTAAGCATATCTTCTGTCAGGAGTTTCAGGACGGGTTTGACACTGTAACGTAGCTCTCGCCAGACAGCAGATCTGTAAACTCACCTGCAGGTTTAAGTGTTGCATTCACGGATTCAAGTACAGCGTTATCCTGCCAGCTTGGATTTAGATGGTGGTGTCGCTGGTAATCCAAAACTCTTCTGATAGCCGGTATTTGCTCCAAAACCTAGTCCACCATTTTCTGTGCAGCTGTTTAGTAGCGCAGTCCTGAACAGAGTATTGACTGTTAAATCGTTGAATAAAAATTAGCCAATGACAACATGACATTGTCGCCACTCCTCAAGGGCTCATTTCATGGCCAGCAGCTCTCTGTCACCCACATCGTAGTTTCTTTCGGCCGGTGTGAGTTTGCGGGAATAGAAAGCACAGGGGTACAGTTTGTTTTGTTCACCGTGTCTCTGGGAAAGGACAGCCCCAATGACTGTGTTCGAAGCATCGGCCTCCACAGTGAATTCTTTTCGGGGGTCTGGATGCCGGAATATGGGTGCTGACGTGAAGCGAGCTTTCAGATCGCTGAATGCCTGTCTGCTGTGATCGTCCCAGTGAAAGTGAGTTGGCCCCTTTAGTGTCATAGATGTTAATGGTGCTGCTATGAGGGTGAAGTTACGTATAAATCAGCGATAAAAATTGCCAAATGCCAAGAAACGTTGCATTTTGGTGTTTGTCTTGATCCATGGGTTTTTGTCTTGATCCATAGTAACCCCTTCATGGCTGATGACGTAGCCTAGGAAGGCCACTCGGGTCAGGTGGAACTCACACTTTGTCAATTCGGCATAGAGTTTCTGCTGGATCAGTTTTCTCAGAACCTTCCGAACATGTTGTATATGGTCTGTGAGTGTCTCTGAGTATATTAAGATGTCACCGATATACACTATTACTGTTCGATTCAGTTCTTCTTGGAAGACATCATTGATTAGTGCCTGGAAAACAGAGGGGCTGTTGGAGAGCCCGAAGGGCATAACCAAGTACTCATAGTGACCGGTTGTCGTGGAGAATGCAGTCTTCCACTCATCGCCCTCCCGGATTCTGACCAGATTGTAGGCACTCCTGAGGTCAAGTTTCCTGTTCCAGGGCGGCGGGTACTAGAGGAAGAGGGTAGCGATATTTCACTGTGACATCATTCAAACCCCTGTAATCTATACATGGCCTGAGACCTCCGTCTTTTTTTTCACAAAGAAGAAGCCAGCTTCCGCTGGTGATGTTGATGGTCGGATGAACCCCTTCTGGAGCTCCTCGTTAATGTAGGTTTTTATGCTCTCTGTTTCAGGCTGTGATATTGGAAAGATGCGACTTAGGAGTTCAATGGCACAGTCGGTGGGACGGTGTGGTGGCAGGTGAGTGGCTTTTTCCTGGCTGAATGCCTCCTTGAGGTCGTTGTATTCGAGGGGAAGATGGTGGTAATCCTCCTTGATATCAGGTGCTTTTGTGGTTGTGGGCATGCGGGACAGGCAGTGAGTGAGGCAGTGAGGTGACCATTTTACAATTTGTCTTTGGGTCCAGGATATGGTTGGATTATAAAGCTCAAGCCATGGTGGGCCCAGGATGATCGGGTGCTCAGGTGAGTAAATGGTGCATTAGTTTAGAAAACAGTTCATCTATAAAATCTCCCTCTGCCCCAGAGTCTATGAAAGCTGAAGTGGTAATCAGAAGCCCATTAATTAATATGGTAACAGGTAAAGTCATGGTATGTCCCTGCCCAGCAACACTCACCCGAGTTGGCGTAGATCGAGGTGGTCGAATCTGACAGTTGGCCCTGATATGTCCTCCCTGGCCACAGTACAAGGATTCGTTGATCGCGTTCATCATCGGTGAGGTGAGTCTTTCCTATTTGCATAGGTTCCAGAGCATTCTGGTTGGTGGTGAAGGTAAATGGACGGGTAGGCAGGGATGGTAGGGTTTGTCAGGAGCGGATGAGGTTATCCAGTTGAATGGCCAGTTCCATGTATTGTTCTAAGGATTTACCCTCGTCCTGACAAGCCAGTTCTGACTGCAAATCTCGTGACAGGGCCTTTCGGTATAGGGCTTTGAGGGGTTCTGCAGGCCAGCCTGTTCGTGCTCCGAGAGTGCGGAATTGGAGAGTGAAGTCTGCGGCGGTGCTGGTTCCTTGTTTCAGGGTTAGGATCTCATCACTGGCGTCACACCCTCCACTGGCGTGGTCGAAGACCTCGCGGAACTGCTGGAGGAATTCAGGGAAGGTAACTTGAGACATCCGTTGTCCCTCCCAGAGAGCGGTAGCCCAGTCTAATGCTCGGCCTACCAGCAGTGAACAGATCAATTAAACCTTGCTTTCCTCGTCGGGGAAACAGGTGGCTTGGCGTGAAATTTAAAGCTTGCATTGAATTAGAAACCCCTTACACTTCCCCGGGGCGCCATCATACTTCTTGGGGAGTGAAACTCAAGCAGCGTGACTTGAGGTTGGGGGTGCTGGTGCAAGGACAGGTGCAGCTGCTGCCATCGGAGCCTTGGCTAGAGCCGTCATTGCGGCGCTCATGGCTTGCATTGAAGCATTCAGTTTACGGAGAGACTGTCCCATTTCCTTTGTTAAACGAGTCAGTTTCTCTAGCTGCTGGTGGTGTGTGTTGAGCAGCGCTCCCTGCCGACAGACTTCCTCGGCCAGCTGATACACTGCTGCTGGATCTGAGTCCGGGCGAAGTTTTCTGTGATGCAGATGACTCGGCGTTAGATCCATTTGCAAGCAGTTTATTTACAAGCTTAGTCAAACAGGCAATGATCAAACAGAGGCAAACAGTAGCAAAGTAGACAAAGTAAGACAATACCAGAGACAGGTGATGTGTCAGGTTCACAGGCTAGAATCAATAGCGATAGTCCAGGCAATGGTCGGGGTCACAGGCAAGAATCAATAACGATAGTCTAGGCAATGGTCAGGGTCACAGGCAAGAATCAATAACGAGATAAACAATCGAATTGGCAACAAGGTAGTCCGAAAATCACTGGGAAAAACGCGAGTTGCTACTAGGAACAAAACTTCGCATAAAATGTCTCTCAGAGATCGCTTTAAATAGGGCAGAAGCCCATGCAAATCTAAAGCGGAAGTCCATGAGTTCGATAAAAAGAGGTCCGGGTAGGAACTAAAACTCTGGGGAAGGTTTCCGCTGATGCCCGTCAGATAGCGCCACAGAGGACCGCCGTGTAACAGTGCGCAGACAGATATGGACGTTAAATTGAGCTAAAAATAGCCTCAATATGTTTTTTTTTTCAACATGTCCTTTTGAAAGAAATTTAGTTTATATTTATTTTTAAACGAAAGATACATTTAAATCCAGCAACAGACATGCTATTGTTTAATCAGCAATTAAATTCATATTATTTCATTTTTATTTGTTGCCTATCAATAAGTTAGCCTATTGAACAGTTTAAATTTCATAACTTACCAGTATGAGGCTATGCTGAGGGATTTGACGTTCTGCTTGTGCTTTGGCCAGATCTCTTCTCTTCAACCAGCTCTGAAAAAATTTACTGATCAAGGTGTGACACAGACCCATTGCTCAAGCAGGGCTTAACGCTTGCCATTGCATTTGTAACTGCCAAATGTAAATTGTGACCAAAGCAGTTCAGCCAATGCCAGTTCAACTTTTTAACTGCTGCAACGATGTTGGCCCCGTTGTCTGTAGTGATACAGGCCAACTTCTTCTCATCTAGGGACTACTCTTCAAATGCGTGCCGAAGAGCATCTGAAATGTTGTCGGACGTGTGGTTTTCGGGCATAAACATGTGGTTTCGAGGCAACGTGATTTCAGAGTCCATTCCATGCTGAGGAAATGAACCGTTAGACTCATATAAGGAATCATATTGACACTTGACCATATATCTGTTGTGGCAGAAAAGTAGTCAGCATTTATAAGCTCCATTTTGATCGATGTATTCACCTTGTTGTACATTTTCGGCACAGCAGTCTCTGAAAAGTAGGTTTTGCCCGGCAACTCGTACTGCTTTTTGAAGCATTGACTTGAATGCAGATTTCTCCACTGTATTGAATGGAACCATCTCCTCAACTGTGTAACAGCGGCTGTAAGACATTTTTACCGGTTACTTTCACGGTTGTATTTGACCGATTTCGCAAAGGCTTCAGCTACTCCTAACTGTTGGCTAGTACCAGCCTCAGCTGTTCTTTTTGATGTTGCTCCGCGACCTGATGCAGGAGGAGCCTGCGCTTCAATGGCTGGGCGACAAGTTAGCGAGATGACACCGCAAATTAGATGTATTGCCACGTGTCACAGGGACCTTTTTGCCACAAATTTTGCAAATCGGTTCATCTAAATTTGCCGGCTCACCCTTTTCATTGGGTTGAAAGCCGAAATGTTCCCAAACTGGTGACATGACATTAGGTTTTGGGATGAGAGCGCCTGCCATCGTTTCAGAATTCAAAGTCAATGAAACCCCGTATATTAACAGTTTGCGGGAACATTCAATACAGTGTGGGGTTATCATTCAATACAGGTTATGAATTGTAAAACAATAAGGCCACAGCCTCATGAAGAAGAAAAAAATTAACCCTGTCCCCGCAGTTGCCACGGTTTCTGCGGTTGCATTTCTTCCTCTGCGGCTGGCTTATCAATAGTGCGGTATTACAATATCGTGGTTATCGCGACAGCCCTACTCCAGGGAAACATTATTTTAACAACAGACACTGAACGATACACAGGGCATGGTATAAATAGACAGACTAATCAAGACATAATACAAGACACATGGACACACATGGCTGGCAGCATGGGGCTGGAAGCATGTTTTTTTTTTTCCTGCACTTCCAGATATTAAAACTTTTTAACTCAAGTGATCAAATACTTATTTGAAACAGTAATTCCTAAATAAAGTGTTAAAAAGTCATATAATGTGAATTCCGGATGTTTCTTTTTAGATTCTGTCTCTCACAGTGGAAATGCACCTATGCTAAAAATTGTAGACCCCTCCAAGATTTCCAAGTAAGAGAACTTGCAAAATCACAGGGTGATCAAATACTTATTGACCTCACTGTATATACACTCAACAAAAATATAAACGCAACACCTTTGTTTCTGCTCCGATTTTTAATGAGATGGACTTAAAGATCTAAAATTCATTCCAGATACACAATATTACCATTTCTCTCAAACATTGTTCACAAATC
>JAUMHP010000073.1:6218216-6229392 GCA_032361065.1 Enteromius trimaculatus | reverse complement strand
AAAAACTTTTATTTTGGATGCGATTAATCGCGATTAATCGTTTGACAGCACTAATATATATATATATATATATATATTTGGTTTTAGCTTATAGGACAGTTTTGATGAAAGGTTTCGATCCGCAACAAACTCACCTGTGTGTGTGAATACTGGTTTTGAAATTCTCTCTCCTGCCAATAGCATCGATTCTGGAGCTCACTGACAGTCTGCTGTGTGTCTCTGAGCATCTTGGAAACAGTGCTTAACTGTGAGGACACTCCTTCCTTTTCCTCAATTGCCTGTTGCAACTAGTAGATATACAAGGATAACACCACATGCATCGACAAAGGAAAACAATTCATGGAAGTAAATATAATGCTTTTTTTGCTTTCCAGATGGAACATTTGAATGCATACCTTTACGTGGAGTTGTTGGAGGCTAAAATCCCTTTGCTGGATCTCTTGCTGGCAGTGCTGCAGATGGCTATGCATCTGGACCCAGTGTTCTGGAGACACATCTTTACCCTGCAAAGCCATGGATTCCTGAAGATCCACAAATGTAACAAATTTTTATAGTCCACTTTAGACATTCTACTAACTAAAAATAACTTGGTAAATACATGTCAACCAATTCTCATTCCTTTGCAACAATATGTCTACTAACTCTAAGAGTAGACTGCTAGTATAGATTTAAGGTTAGTAGAATAAGATGGCATACACTTGCAAAATTTCACAGTCAGTATGTTGCATGTTGTGAGGTCATTAAAATGTATTATTGTTGCTTCATAAACATTTTAGAAGATATTAAGCAGACAGTTTGCTAATACTCTAATGACTGCTAGTTGACATGTAGTTGCAAAGTTACTGTTAGTAGAATGTCTAAAGTGAACTATTGAAATAAAGTGTTACCCACATTTTTTTTGTAAAAGCAAGAAAAGTTTTTTGAGTGCTGAAACCAAATTAGCCAAAATCTACCTGAAAAATTCTGATGTTTCTGCATCATCATTCACCTATTAAAGTACTGAACTATATCCTAAAATATGTCCTCTTTTTGTAAAGAAAAAGAATAGCAGTATAGTACCCACATTATAATTGCATCTTTAATGGATCCCCTTGTCATACAGTTGTGTATCGATCTAGGTTTTTAGGACTAACCTGGATATGGTGTTGTTCACTCTCCATTGTCCTGCCTTCTTCCACTTTGCTGGATTGCCACTTGTGGTGTTGTAGCTGGTCCTGAATTCTCTGAATCTGATATTTGGAATTTCTGCAGATCTCTTCTTTTTCAAGGACCAATTTAGAGATCTCATCTTCCTTTAATGATTTCTCATTGATAACTTTAAACAACTCTTGTTTGGTCAAATCGTATTCCTCTTGAAGTTTCTTGTATAGTTCGTCCAGTTTCTGCATTTGTGACTGAGCAGCAAACATGACTTGTTCCCTCTCAGTTTTGGTTTCCCTGAGTTGTGTGATCTCTGAGGTTAATCGTTGTATTTGACACGTTCGTTGTGAAACCGTGTTTTCCAGTTCTGATGCACTACCTTGCAAGTGCAGAGACTTTTCCTTCTCCTGCATCAATAAAGAGTCCTTTTCATTAATGATGCTGATGAGATGGGTGTTCTTTTCTTGTAAACTCTTTAACTCTCCTTGAAATTTAGCAATTTCGTTCATTGCTAATTCTAGTCTTGCTTCACATGATTCTGATTGTGTCATTAACGTCTTTTTTACTAGAGAAAACTCGTTGTCTTTATTAAAAAGCAACCTATCTTTTTCATGCAAAACTGTCTGCAAATTCTGAACTTCTTCATGTAGCTCTGAAATCACTGTTACTTTCTGGGTGATTTGGCTTTCACTTTCCAACAGTTTGACTTTCATCTCATTTACGGACATTTCCTGTGTCATAAAAAGTTCCTCTTTCCCTTGCAGAGTAAGTTGTAAAGCTTCAAGTTGAGAGTGTTTGGATTCGAACAGTTCTGTCAAATATGCCAGCTCAACTCTTTTATTTTCCAATTCATTCTGTAGGGACGTGGTCATCTCTTGTTGTCTAGATATTTCTGCCATTGAATTCTTCAGTTCAGATTTAATTATAATGTTTTGGTCATTCATTGCCTGGACATTATCTTGATATTCCACAACCTCTATTTGTTTTTGTCTGAGCTCCTCTTTTAATTTAAAAATTTCTGCTAAATGCTCCTCTAAAGTGCCTTTTAAATGTGCATTATCAGATTCAAGCTTCACAATATTTTCATTCATAACACCAAGCTGACTAGTTAGCGAAATCATTGACTCATTTCTTCTGTACAGTTCCTCTGAGTGATTGCGGCATTCAAGATTTTTCTCTCTTAATGTGCTCTCTTTCACATCCAAAGTCTGATTCAGTCTAGAACACTCCGTTTTCAGAGAGCTTATCTCTTGTTGAAGGGTAAAAACAAGTCCTCTTTCATGACTAAGTTCGTTTTGTAACAAACGACATGAATTTGATTCTTTCTGCAGCAGTGTGTCTTTCTCTGTCAGACCTGATTTATGATTATTAGCCTGTTCTTGAAGAATAGAAAGACTATCTTGTAATTGATTCAGTTGGTGCTGATAAGCTTCCATTTGTTTAGTTTGGTCTGTTAAGGTCTTTTCTTTTTCAAAAACAATATGCTTGTATTGAAGGACTTGAGAAGTGGTGGACTCAAGTTCTGTTCTTAGATGATTTACTTCCTCCTTGTTCTCCCTGAGACATTTTGAGAGGGTTGCGCATTCTAAAGACTTTTCCTGCAAGGTCTCAGCACCAGATTGCAGTTTCTTTTCTATATTTCTGTGTTCCTCTACTTGCAAAAGCAAATCTTCCTTTTGTTTAAGCAAGCCTTCTATGATTTTCTGGTTTTCCACATCTCGAGTTTCAAAAATCAAGATTCTGTTTTGTAGATTCTCCCTCTCGTTGGTCGTTTCAGTGAGTGACTTCATCTGTTCACTTGTTTGTTTCTGAAGGTACTTATTCTGTTCATCAAGACTAGCAATTTCAGAAGCAAGCTTTTCATTTTCTTCAAGTGTTTTTGCAACCTTGTTGTTCATTTCAGACACAACTTGGGCTAGTGTAAGAACTTCTTTTTGTTTCTCTTCAAGCATTTCTTGTAATTGTTGATTTTGCCTGCTCGATGTCTCATGGAGTCTAACAATGCCATCTTTTTCAAAATAAATATTAGCCATTGACTGTTTGTTTTGCTCAAGTTCTTTGTTCAATTCATTTCCCTTGAGTGTAAGCTCTTCCTTATCTCTTTGCAAGTGTTCTATTGTTTTAACACTCTCTGAAAGCTGTTGTTCAACTTCTGATATTTTGCTAGCCAGTCTCTTCTTTTCTTCTGAAACATCAGAGAGGGACTGGACGCTAGCTTCAATTTCCCTCTTCAATTTACAATTGTCATTAGTGAAACTTTCGACTTGTAAAAGCATGCTATATTTCTGATCTTGCACAGCTTGCATTTGCTCCTTAGCATTATCCAGGTGCTGCTTTTGTCTAGCTAGCTCCCCCAAAGTCTGCTCAAGTGATTCCTGAAGTTTCTGATTGTTAATCTTCACAGATTGAATATGCTCAATTTTATCAGACAAGTCTTTCTCAAGGTTTTCTTTGGCTTCGTTTCGAATCTTAAGTTCTTTGTTAAATCTCTCTCTCTCAGCTACTGTCTCCTCTTGAACAATCTTCAGCTTATCCTCCAATACAGATATTATGTTTGACTTGTCTTGAGCATCTTTCTTAAGCTGTTCTTGACATTCAACCTGCTCCTCAAGTTTTCTAGAGAACATTAAAAGCTCACTTTCATATTTGCTGACTTCAGCAAGCAACTTATTACGTTCATCCAGGAAAGAGACTTTTTCATGCACTTGTTCTCTATCCAGTAGCTGGTCTTTGAGATTCATATTCAGCTTCTGTATTTCCATGCGGAGATCCTGAATTGTTTTCTTGTCCTCTTCTGTTTGCTTGGTTAAGTCTTTAATGTCATTACCTTTTAACTCACCATCTTTTTTCGATACTTTTAGATCAGCTTCAGTTCTCTTCAACTGTTCAACCAGCTGAGGTATTAGGGCATTAAAGAACTGTTGGTCAGAAAGCTGAGGGTCTCTAAAGATTTGAACATCCTGTTCAATTTTAGTCAGCACATTCTCTTTGAACTTCATTTCCTGTTTTAGTTCATGAATCTGCTCTGAAAATTCTGCTGTACTGGATGTTAGTGCCAATATATCTTTGTCCTTATCAGTGATGACATCTTGAAGTCTATCTATTTCACGCTCACAACTCTGTAAGTCATGAACCAGCTGTGATCTTTCTTCCAGATGAGCAGCATTCAGTCTGTCGAGATCATCATTTGTTTGAACCAGATCATTCTGTAACGACTCTATAGTTGTCTCTTGTTTCTGGACCTGAAACAAGAAAATGGAATGTAAAGACATGTTAATCAACTTCAAATAAATAAGTAAATATTGTAAATATGCAATCGTCAAATAAAAAAAAAAATGACATGTTAGCCAATGAACGATTATGTCTATAAGAAGCTACCTTGTCTTTCAGCACACTGAGTTTGAGTGTCAGTTCTGCAACAGCTGCTTTCATCTCGGAGTTTTCCTTCTCAAAGGTGCTGCATGTCTTTGTAACTTCAGCCAGCTGCATGGGAAGGTAGTCTCAGTTACTCAGATGTGATTCAATAAATCACATCTACTGTATGTCATTGTCATGAGACACTGTTCTTGATTCTTGGGTCTGGATTAAACTGTTTAGAAAACTAAACTAATATAGATGCTTTTCAAAATCACATACCCACAATAATATTTAATACATTTATTACATTTGCTTAACTGGTGAAGAGGTGTTATATCTGGACACATTTTTTATTATTTTATATTATTTTTATGTGCTTAAAGTGCACACTCTGACCTTTAATTTGAGGGTATATATGTGGAAGACCTCTGAAATAATGGCCAGTATAAGCACATAGACTTCAGTTATCTAGAAGTGACATCTAGTTAAATGTGTGGAAAAGTTTAAAATAGTTAATATTTACTCACATTGTTTTCAGTCTGAAGCAGTTTTTCAGTTGTTTCTTGGTTCTGTTTTTCTTTTGTCTCTAAAGCTTCTTTTAGGCTGTCAATAAATTCCAGTTTCTCTGAGGTTCTGGCAAGCGTGTGCTCCTTTTCCATGAGCGAGGACTCCAGACACTCCTGTGTGCTACTCAGTCTGATTTAAAAGTTCCGTAAAAAAAATGTTTTACATACATTATATAAATATATATATAATTTCTGCTATAAACACAGCACAGTGTATAAATGAGACTACCACAGCTTCAAAACTGGCAAGAATCTGAGTTGGAATGATTCTACAATGAGGCCCTAGGCCCTAATTTTAAATAATTAATTACCCTTTGAGTTGTTTGTTCAGGCTGGCAATGAGTAGCTGATGCTTTTCTGTGTCTCTTATCTGCTGACTGCGAAGGTTGGCGACCTGTGCCTGTAGGCGCTCAGATTCATTCTAATGGATAGGAAGATGACAGATCATAACAATTCAAGCAAAAGTGCGAAAATCCACCACATGGCCCAACTGCGTGTCACGTCGTTATAGATAAATGTGTGCTTGACCTAGGGCTGCATGATGACGACAAAAATCAGAAAAGCTGATTATTGTCCTCAAATACTTGTTTTATGCATTAGTACATTAAAGGTGTTTTTACAATCAAGTTCTCTTTAAAACCAAACTCAGAAACTTTGACATGGTCCAAGGGTTGTACCAAATGAAAAATGTCCCAGTTCTTGACTGGTCCTGAAAAAAAAAAATCAGATCCTGTCTTGGTTAGCTTAAAGGTTCTATATGTAGAATCCATAAACCCTCAGCGATACCTGCGGCAATTAAATTAACTGAAGTCAGCAGCTTTTTCTTTGTGCTCACACATGGGTGCGAACGTGCGCAAACATCACATGCTTTTGATTTTCCCAGCTAAATGTTCCTTCATAAAAAAACTGTCTACAGGCTTACATAGACAACCTACAATTTCAGGGAAATATGTTTAAGACCTATTTGTTTTCATACCGTTGCATTTTAGACCTGGTTTTAGTGAAATAACAACGCTTTTTTCTCTAAAATGGGCAGTGCATAGCCAATTTATGCTTTCAGTTTGAATGTAAATTTTATTCAGTTAATGCAAAACATGGTGAGTGCATTAACAGCTGTCAACCACACTGGTAAGCAAATGAGCAGTCTGAACTTATTTAACCAGTGCATTACTAATCACTTTTATGCATCCCTGCCAATAACAGTAACTTTTCACAATTACATAGTCCTGGCAGCCATATCCGTAATCATAATTGTGTTTTTTGACTACTCATGCAGCCCTAGCTTGACTCAAACGGTTAAAACCACTGTTGACACACCCTGTGTGTGAACTGCACACTTACTTATAGTGTAAAAAGGACAGTGTTAAAACAGTACAAACAGTGATAAGCAGAGTACAAACAGAAGTTTCCACGCTCAGACGTGCTTTCAGAAGCTTACACAAACATAAACAAACCTGAGATGTGGAAAATGCTCGACCACCTTCATCTATACCAAACGTTGCCTGCGTTAGAGGAGTGTTGCATATAGTTCACTCAATGTACAGGTCATTAATTGGCTATCCAACACTCGAGATTAAACATGAACTCAAAATATATTTGTTTTCCTCAGAATTAAAGAACAATTAAAGACTTGCATCATTCAGAATTTATTTATTCTTTTTAGAAACAGCTAAAACTGTCCTTTTGATAAGCCCCAGCACCTTAAAAATATTAGTTGCAAATCATGCATATGCCACTCTTGCTGTCAATCTATTACTTTGGAAGATTTAGTAATTTTATGTTTGTATTTTCTGTGCCCATGTTTACTTTTTTCTTTTAATACTGTATATTTGCCCAGTTTTTGTTCATTGTTTTTCTATATTTCACTATGTTCTTCCCTCAACTTAGATGAGTTGATACACTAACATAGTGGTGCATGCACTGAGACGGGAGAGATATGTATTACCTTGTCTTAGATGAGGGAAGAACATAGGACAATAACTGGGCAAATATATTAAGACTTTTTAAAATTTACATTTACATTAGTCAAGTAGATGATTTTATCCAAAACAACTTACAAATTGTGAAAATGCAAGCAATCAAAATCAACAAAAAAACAATGATATGCGAGTGCTATGAAGTCTTAGTTAGCCTAATGCTAGCCTTTCGCTAAGTAGATGTAACAATTTACTTCGATAGTGAAAAATGTTCTTATACTATCAATATTTTTCAAAATGGTCATGTTAGTTATAAACAAAGTTTGATAATATCTATTTAATGTCTAAAAAATGTTATGGTGACTTTTTAAGGATGTTTTTGATGAAAATTGAGACAAATTGCTTCTGTGCAGATTATAGGAAGGTAAATAAAGTGACTAGGCCTGACTCATTTCCACTTTATTTAATGATTCCTGAGGCAATCCAATCCAATAATTTACTGAATGACAGCTGCAGTAAGTGAGGCTTAGCGAAGGGTCAGTTGGCAAGCAGTGTAACTGCAGAGGCTCACACTAATAACGCTTTTGTATGTACAGTCCAAACAGTTCCTGTGTACCTGTAGTAGTTCAATGCGAGCCTGAAGTTGCAGACGGTCCTCTAGATCTTGGCACTGTTTCTCAAGAACCAAAATCTGTTCCTGCAGTTGGTTTCTCTCTAGTTCAAGCTCCTCAACAACAGACCTCAAGCCATCTAAACAAGTGGGGAAAAGAAGACATACATCTTAATTTTTTTAATTTATACCTTTTCCTTGAACTCTTTCATCAATCATTTTTATTTTGTGTCATTTTTGTGTTCATTTTAAATGTGCAATAAGCATTTTATTAACATTTTATTAGCCAACCAAATCCTTTTTTTTAATTTGTTTTTACCAGTTGTTATGAGGGAATAATATACAGTGGAATGTGGTGGCTGACCAATCAGAATCAAGTATTCCATAGAGCCGGGCTTTGCATGAACTTTAAGGCATTAATTTAAACAATTTGCTGATTTAAGAATGAAAGTGCCTGTGTTTAAGAATGGATTACTGAATCATTGACTCAGATGATTCATTCAAAAATGGCAAATCATTCATGAAGTCCTTTACATAATCTGACATGAGCTTAATATTGAACTGGAAATTAGGTGCAGGGCATCCGGCCAGAAGACAACTGGCCCCAACTAAGCTTGGTTCTCCTAAGGTTTTTTTTTCCCCATTCTCTCATGGATGGGGTTTTTCCTTGCCACTGTCGCCTCTGGGTTGCTTAGTTGGGGACACCTGATCTCTAGTTATTATCATCGTCTTGACAACAGTCATACATTAACATCACTCTGTTCTCCTATTTGTTAATGTTCAGTGCTTTGCTATAATCTGTATTGTTATAAGCGCTTTATAAATAAAAGTGATTGATTGATTGATTAACGAAACACCGCTGTGTTGCTCAGAGATGTGCGGCTGGTTTGATGTGATCTATATTAATTACTCCCTTGAACTCTTGCATCATGGTTTTCAGGGAAAACTTTACTCTTTTTGGTGTAATGTTGCTTAACTATACTATGTTATAAATATAAAAACATTTTCTGCAGAATGTTTCTTCTGTGTGCGTTCATTTGTTCTGATTTTTCCATGAGATTAGTCAGAGTTTGTTACTGTTGATTATTTATTATCAGTTGCCGTTTAAACTGAATAGAGTAAAATCAGAAATTTGAATTTTAATCAGATTAGTTGTCTGGCTGGGCAAGTAAAATTCTCTTTCACTTGCCCCTTCAAAAATCTACTTGTCCAAAACAAGCTCTGTTACTCTAGGCTATAAAAAATCCAAACCGCCAAAGAGGCAACTGGGTATTTTCCACCAGTGCTGAAATCCACCCACATTTGGCGGGTTGGCAGGTGTTAATGTCAAGCTCTGCATGTAATAATAAAAGATAATGTTACTTGCACTTTAAATCCTATGCACCTTATTTTATAATTATTATTATTAGCTATTCTGTGACTACAATAATTTCCTTATAACAGTTATGTCTTTTTTGTGTTGATACAGAAGGGTTTATAAGTTGGTTAGAATTGTATGAAATCCTATAGATAATCAAATGATTATTCCCTTCCAACTTGGACAACCATTCTAAGCTGGTGCACACAGATAATAAAGATGGGGAACATCACACTCAAGTGAAGTGTCACAAAAAAAAAAAAAAAACTGGCCAAAAACTGCAAACAGCAAGCATTTAGAACATGTACAGTGTCTAGTGGGTTTCACACCTGTATCTGCAGCACTGTGCTGTGGCCACCATCCACCCATGTTTTCTCCATTCACAAGAACATCACAATCAGTGGGGCCTATCGGGTCTTGCCTACTATGAAATTCCAAGTCCTCCTGTAGAAAGAAATAGAAAGTACATGCAGTAATATTATAATTACTACCACTACTATTACTTCTACTAAAATGCAACAAATCTAAAAAACAAATAAATAAATAAAAAATATGTATTTTAAAAAAACACAAATCTGCAAATCAGCACAAAATAAATAGGCCTAAATAAATTACTCACCCTCATATCCTTCCAAACCTGCTTGGCCTTCTTGCATAAAAAAAGAATATGCAAGGTACTAAATAAAGTTTTGTGACAAATTAAATAAAGAGCGGTGGGAGTGGCTATAGGCCTGTTCGCCGAACAGTTTGATGAGACAGATGAACAGCATGTGAAACATATGCCATAGTCTTTGCAGTTACCATATTTTAAGCCAATTAAAATGAGCTTCTGAACATGGATGTTCGACTCCACCATTATTAAAACACCAGAATATCTTTTGAAAGTGTGGTGCTCCACTGCAATTTCCCATTTGCATTGAAGCTGACCTAGCAGCACATTTCCAATTAAATTAAATTTGTCACTCATCTGTATGCACTTTACATAGAGACGTAAGTTCATACCTGCAGACTGCGTGGGGTGAAATATTTGGGCTTCCTGCTTTTCTGCGGGCAGAGTCCACGGGCCTGGGCCAACTCCTCCTCCACTTCCTGTTGCCGATTGGCTAATGCTGGATCGGAGCAGCCAGGAAACAACCAGTCATCCTCAATCAGTTTTGTGCCACAAGACAAAGGTATGGATCAAATATGTTTAGGGCAAATGGAGGGCAGAATACAAAATCAGGATTTAGGAGAAACAGCCAGGTAATTCTAGCGCGGAATAGAGAGTGGAAAAGGGCCGGAAAGCAGCACGCAGCAGCACACATTGCAAATTCGGGTTCTTAAACATATGTAAGCCACAGTGATACTCACAGTGCAAACCACAGTGAATAAGAAGCAATAAGTGAGTGATACTACCTAAAAAGTTTTTCAATCAACTATAGCATGGAAGTGAAAGTGGGACACCCTGAACAAAGTAGTAAATGACTACAATTATGATTCAGGAAGAAATCATTCTAGACAACTGCATCACCATTACGTGAGCACATGTTTAGAGGGAGACTTCATTATGAGCACATCATAAGTCACTGCAACAAATTAAATTTCAACATCTTCACTAGATCAATCCCGTTCTGTTTTTCTTAAGCCCAAAGTATACTTAAATTTTTATGTGTACACAAGAGACATCCGTGTATTCGTTTCTTGCAGGTTGAGTGACCTTGTCACCTAGATACCTGTTGATCAGGCCCCTAGTTTACTTAATATACAATAACAGCAGTTGGCACATGGTTTGTGGTAATGGTTTGAAGTAATTTTAGTCTGCTAAAAGTGTTCAGTCCAAGAATCCAGTACACAAATTCATTCAAACGGTCAATTCAATTATAGGCAGTCAAATGAGTGTGGCTGGTTTAGTGGTATTTTGGCATCGTACCTTGACTTGTGCTTAACTGTATGCATATATTATCAGTGAGGTCAATAAGTATTTGATCACCCTGTAATTTTGCAAGTTCTCTTACTTAGAAATCATCATTTGATCAGAAAGTGATCAAATAAGTATTTGATCACTTGCTTATCAGCCGGATTTCTGACCCTCAAAGACCTGTTATTTTACTTTTAAATAGTCCAGCTACACTCTGCTCATGATTCTAAATCAGTAACACCAGTTCAAGGTTGTTAGCTGTCAAAAGACACCTGTGCACCCCACAATCAGTGAAAGTCTAAGTAGCAACATGGGCAAAACTAAAGAGCTGCC
>JAUMHP010000073.1:6200255-6218116 GCA_032361065.1 Enteromius trimaculatus | reverse complement strand
TTACATTGTCGCACTGTTGTGACGACGCATGACACGTGACAACATCAATATGGCGGATGTATTACGTCCAAATTCCATTCATACTACCCACATTCATACTATATAGAACGTACTGTTTTAACGGTCTGTGGGGCCCTGCAGTTCTGCAAACATTGAGGAACAACAAAACAGCAATGACTCGCCAATGATTCCAATACATGTTGAAGCACCAGAGCAGTGTGTAAAAGACAGAGAGCCCATTCAATACCATACCAGATCTGGCCGAACAGGACGACCAAGAGAAATCCTTGATTTGTGATTTGTAATTTGTCTGGGGAGTAGGCGGATCACTGCCCCTGTGAGAGAAGAGAATCTAAAACCTTTTATTGGCTGTTTGACACTTTGTTACATTAAGTTTTGTGTTAAAAAATGTTTTGAAATCCAGCACCCTCTGTGTTCATGTTAGAGTATGTTCAATGATTGAAACATATACAGAGCAGTGACTTAATGTGTAGTTTCCTGTTTTGTTTTTCTTTGAAAAGAAAGGAGACGTAATATTCACGTAAGCACTGAATATTTGCGACACCAAGTAAAAAAGATATACGGCAAATAGAGGTCAGTGTAAAAAGAGAACTGTGAGATTAAAGTTGGCAGTTGTTGGTACTCCCTGTACGTCTCCTTATTTAAGACTGCACGCTGTGTGCAACAGATAAACATAAACACAGAACAAGACATCTACCTTCCGTCTTTCTGACAATACTGTGCTGTAATATTGTGTGGTATAGTTAGGTATGGCAAACTGATACATATAACCATTGACTTATTGTAAGAGGTTCATAATCAGTAAAAGATCTTTAAAAAAAGGTCTTCCAATTGTTTCTTTCCTGCTTTTGACAAAAAATATATTAAAATAAAACAAAATGGCATACAGGGGAGGGAAATAAAATCATTATCTCTGTTTGATTGGTTGCATTTTTGCATACAAATCTGCATACATTAATATACTATTTACCAAACACTGTGCACAATAACCATTTTTCTCTTCTAGACATGATAATCTTTATGAAGCCCATAGCTTATCTCACAAAATCTTGAACCAGCATATCAAAAGAGCTTTCTGGGTTAAGCAAGCAGCACTGAACAGTCTGAATCTTCAGAAATGTATAGGAATTATTACCATTCTCCTATGCTTGCATGCTCTGCCGTTTGGCCATCGTAATTTGTGATGTCATGGCATTCTGACTTTTGGGACATTTTGCCACTTAATTTCCTTTTTTTTGTTTGTTCTGTTTTGTATTGAAAACTTCTACATAATTGTAATGTTTTGGAAACTGGAGATGTGAGATCTTTGAAGTCTAGCGCAAAGGAAGTGCATTTGTCAATGATCTGATCACAGATAAAATCCTCTTTGTGATCACCAAAGTCACAAGACAAGGCTTTACATAAGACCGATTTTAATCTGCCTACAAACGAACCACAGATTCGCCTTGTCACATGTTGAAATGTCTTCTTTTTCTTTTTTTAAAAACACTCTTTTAGGTCAAAGCCTTCTATTGTCTTAAACATGTCTTGTACATATAAACCACCCAAATGAAGCAGAGCATTATCACTGATGCCATCAGCAGTCAGATAAAAGTTGAAACAACCAAGTCACCATACACAATCCAATACTCTGTGCACGACTGTGTGGATGTAAAACAAAAAGAAGTAAATTCAGCTCAGTTTCTTGTTTACCTTTATTCCTTTTTGCTCCTTAGCTTGCTATCCAAATGAATCTACAGAATAATTCATATGTAATATGTATCTTCTTGGTTCATTTTCAGTAACTTCAAAAGAACAAATAAAACAAACAAACAAAGAGACAAACCTTTTAACTATTTTAATGAAAAGAAACATATTGTTATCATTGTATTACTTCGAACAGTCAATGCCTGATTTTATGAACCAAAATCATTTTCTCGAAGGCTTTACATATCCCTTTTATGAATACAATTTCAAAAACTGTGAGGCGCTGAATACCAGGAATGAGCTATACACATGGTATTTAGTTTGCACCACGTATATATGTAAAGTCATATCAGCGCCATCAAGTGTTACCAGACAGAACTTCAGGTCATTAAAACTCATGTTATTTTTCTTTAATTAATGATTTATGTTAACACCTTGATTCGACTTAATTTATCCATCGAAGCTGTATATGAATAAACTATAAATTAGTACAAATTTATTAGTAAGAAATTAGTATGCGTTTTTTATATATATTTGAGAAATGCAGAATTAGCTATATCTTAAATGGATATGAGCAATTCAGTTGACTACGCTTAACATAATGAATAAAATGAAATAAAAATAACGAAATAAAATAATATAAAAAAATCTAAAACAATTAAAATATTAATACAATTTAATTTTGTTGTTGTTGCTATTTAGCATCAACAACAAAAAGGCCTGGGTTGTGTTACACTGTTCTGTTCAATACAGTGTCTTCATAACTGCATAGGAATTACATGTTTTTAGATTTAATCTATATTTTTAATATCACAATGGTCTATAAAGGGACCAAATCGTGTTTATATTTATATCTAGAGCTTCTGCACGTGTTAGTGAATAATAATGAGATGCATAGCATTTACCTGTTACACAGATAATGGAAGTCTATAGACTTTGGCATCCAAACATCATATGTGGTTAGGTGTGTGTGTTCTGGGTATGCATGTTATACTATACTTGTTAGATCCAAAAATGTCCTCACTAAAAGTGAAACCTGTTGAACACCGACTGTTGAGCCTGACCTTAAAAGGTCTTTGCTATTTAAATCTAGTGTTTTGCGCATGTTTCTGGGTTATGGTTAGGGGTAGGGTAGGGTTGGGTTAGGTAGGGTACGTGATATTTAAATAAAAGCAAGTCTATGAGATGTGCTCACTAATATAGTGAAACATACGTATGTGATTGTGACTGAGTGTGTGTGTGTGAGAGAGAGAGGGAGAGAGAGAGAGCGAGATGGCGCTGTGTTCAGTGGTCTCACAGCCACAGCGTGAGGAAACTTCGCCAAGCAACTTCACAAGACTTTCTGCTCTCTAGCAGCACACGGATTACCCCGCCGCCTGTGAGGATGTGACTCCAAACAGTTCCTCAGTATGCTTTTCTAGATTGTTACACGGACACAAACCTAAACTCCGCCGGAGCGAGTAAGTTTTTTGAAGTGAACGAGTTTTTCCGCGGGATCGATGGCGCTACATATGTGAGAAAACGCACAAAGAATGTTGATGTGTTTGAAATCACGCTGCTTGTGATTCTGAAGTTACGCATGGAACTATGAACGACCCGGAGCTCACGCCGATCTCCAAGGCGCAGCAGCGAATGGCTTCGGCTTTACCCGGGGAGGAGAGCCCCCTGTCCGGCAGCGTGTGCAGACCCGAGCGCAACGGGATCTTCTTCATTCACTGCTTCATCTGTGGGAGCGGGGTAACCCCGGGGAAAGAACTGAGCCTACAGGTAAAATACCAGCGAGAAAAGGATGGCCCGTTTTTCCCTTTCCTGCAAGGCCAGGACCCGGCTCCTGGCGCTCCGGACATCGGTCCGGATGGGGACGCTCTGGTGTGCGCGGTGTGCCACTGCTTCCTGCGCGAACAGTGGAACTCATTCGAGCGCAACAGGACGCCGATCGAGAAGCGCATGTACTGGCTCAAGAGACCATACCAGTGCGACTTAAGGAACATTACATACGATCTGGAGAGAAGAATGAGCGTTAGCAATTACGACGCCAACGATTCGGACATTTCCTCATTCTCTGATAATGACCTGTCCGAGCAGGACTTGGACCTGTCAGCGTGTGTAATGAATAGCAATAATGCCACAGGTTTCCGTGCGTCAAATAACGCATCACGAGAAGGCAGTAGAAAGAACCCAGTGAGTGTTAAGAGCAGTCCTGAGTCAGCGCGATATCCGACCAGAGTTTACACAGGTCAGGACATTCCGAAATCAGATCGACGTGCTACTAAAATCATCAATCACACATCGCATTCATCCGTGTCTGTGGCTCTCCAGCAGTATGACAGTCTATCAGTGCGCACACCGCTGCAGGAAAACGGCATCATTACGTGCGATAAGCAGTGGATACATGCGTCCACCGGTGATTCGGACGCGCCTGACAGTTTCGATGTCAACATCACCAGCGATGACGAAAAAGAACATGCAGCATCATCTCACTTGGAGGTAGAGAGGAGCCAATCAGCCAAATGTCGCTCCAGTTTTTCTTCCGATGAATGTGCCTGTTATATTTGTGGAAGCAGACTTCCAGCAGGAGGCCGCTTTAGGGTGTTTGTACAAAAGCAAGAGAGAGCATCCAGTGAACCATTCTTCCCTTTTCTGTGGCTCCATACCCCTCCACCTGGTGCGGTGCCCCTCAGCCTGGGTGGATACACTCTGGTGTGTACCACTTGCCACTCCTCCCTCATGCAGCAGTGGCAAGGGTTCGATCTTGCAGATGTTCCTGTTCTCCAGCGACTCTATGTGGTGCCCCTCAACACGGGTGCTGCAACCCCTCTTTCTCCACCTGCCAAGAATGAACGTGGGGATGGACTACCAAAAATCCAACATCTCCCCTCCATGCTACAGAATCGCAGAGAGGCCTGCTATCTGTGTGGAGAGGACTGCGGCCAAGAGATCAGGATGGCATACACCCATGTTGGTGCAAGTAAAGCCCGCAATGCGTTGTACTTTCCATTCATAAATCTGCTACCGTGTCCTCCAAATGCTCAGAGAATGCGGAATGGAAGGGTACACTGTTGTGTCGCGTGTCACAGCATCTTGGAAGGGATCTGGGCAGAGTACTGCCTCTGTCTAAGCGAGGAGCTCATTACTTCCGTCACCACGTTCCTTGAGAGATACCACCTGGCCATGGGAAGGGGAGGAGTCTTGGTATCCCCCCCCAGAGGACCCTTGTCGACCCCTTCTCAGACTGCCACAACAACCGCAAGCCACACCTCCATCTGTTACTTGTGTGGGGAGGAGCTGTCAGGAGGAACCGAGTATCAACTTCATGTTAACCCTCCAGGGCGTTGTGGGGAGAGAGAACCCTTTTTTCCCTTTCTAACTGTCCACCCTCCCGCTCCCCGTGCCCGTCCTGCTGATGCTACGGGCCTTGTGTCTGCTTGTGCCCTGTGCTATCATGACCTGCTGGGCCAGTGGACCCAACATGAGAACCAGGGCTCAGAATCAGGCCCGTCCAGCAGTCCCTGGGCACGTCAGTATAACTGCAACACATTCATCTGCTTCTTCTGCAGGAAAGAGAAGAAGAGACCTCTTGGACTGAAGGCAGTGTGCGTTGACCGCTTGCCTGTTTTCCTCTATGCTCCAAGGGTCAGCCAGACCCTGGTAATTGACAATGGCAAGCAGTTAACAATTGGCTCCTGTGTGGAATGTAAGTCCATGGTGCTGGCTGGACAGAACATGAAGCCAGCTAGTGGAATCACACAAAACAAGGTAAGAATGTTATGGGCCAAACTGCTTTCCATTATAATCTTTAGACTCTTGTTTGATTATCCAGGCAGTTACAAACAATTTTACTTGTTTAGAAAATTATTATAACCTCTACTTTATTCATTTTTTGTTTCTATTCAACCGCTAGAGGGTCTTTCTGAGTCTTCTGGGGTCTCAGTTAGTACAGTTTATAAGGCAGCTTTGGCTGGAGCTTTTTCTGGGCCAGCATGCAAAAGTTCATCTGATGCACTGATGAGTGAGTGAGCCAAGTGTTGAAACTGAAGTTTTATGGCAGGCTGCTGTTCTTTCTAGCGAGTGGGGCGGCCATAACAGGCAGGGGGTAGATAAAGTATGGAGCCTGTTGCATTAAAGAAATAAACATTTTGCAGACAGTCTAGTGGTCGTAAGCTCTGTTTAAAAACATTCTTCACAGTGGCCAACTCAAGCTTTTGTTGGTCTCCTGGTGTGTGTGTGTGTGTGTGTGTGTGTGGTAGTTTTTTGAGTATTTTGTGGATGTTGAGGAACAATGTGTTTTTCAAGAATTCTAATATTGTCAATCTTAATGTCAAGGTAAACATTTATTTTGCCTTTTGCACAAAAGCATCTCTTCTCAATTCTTTATATAAGGCTACCTTTATGTATGGCTTTGTTTACTGTATGGCTCCAGACTTACACATGAGAGTGGTGCCAACGAGTTTTACAGTTTGTGGCATCAGCACTTTATTTGCGCTCGTGGTGATATAGGGAGACTAATACTAGAGGACTCAAATTAAAGTTACCAATAATATTACATAATTTGTATTATTTAAATGCACATTTGACAGCTTTGCCCTTTTAGTTTATTTTATTATTAATATTATTATCATTATTATTATTTTTTGTAATTCTTCCACAGTGTTCATACTTATAACTATGAAAACTACAGGTAAAGCCTTGTTTCTCCAAACACTACCATGGTGTTTGGAGAAACTGGATTTTCTATCTATTTAGCCTCTATAAAACAGGTATTTGTTCTGAAAAACCAATGTTATGGAAAAAAAAATGTTTAAAACGTGGTAAATATATTTTGTGGATTGAAAACTTGTGTGTACATGACACAATGATTTCTCCTGTTTTGTTGTGTTAATTGATAGTTTTCATGTGATGTCACACCCTTAAAGAAACGCCCCCCTTGCGGGCAAAACAAAACTCTGCTCCACTGACCGCCATATTTTAGGAATAAGGTAAAGCAAGATACTTTTTGTTGTTTTGTTAAGTGAGATGAATAAAATAAAGTTCCAATTTAAATGAATAATCAAATGTCCAATAAAAGATGAAATCTTATCTATTACTCTTTCTTAATATGCACAATAAGGGTTTGAAATTAAAACCTGTCAACCTGCCAAATGTGGGTGAAAATCAATAGTCTCAATAGTCAGTTTGGTTAATAATTATGTCCTTCAAACAGGGGCCTCTAACATTAGAAAACAAAGCACAACGAGGGTCAAAAAGTAAATAACAAGCTCCATGTTTTTTAAATTGAAATGCATTAGTGTATTTGACGACACCCTTTGGCATATGTTGGTGGTGCCCAAATATGTCTCCAGAGGCTGTTAAAGATATGATGTGCCATTTTCGTAGTTTTCCATTAAATTACAATACCAACACAATTGTTATATGTATTGACTTCACCTTAGGCTGTAAAATTTATACAATATTAATTTTCTTTTTTGTTTGTTTCTGGGGGGAATTGTTTTTTATGTATCGGTTTACACCAAGGTGCGTCTTGTTTGATTGGAGTCATGGGAAATTTTGCCACTTTTTGATTGATATGTACAAACTGTGTCTCGTGTCACCCAGGCACAAAATATACTTTGATGGACCTAATTTGTCACAGTATTCAGTAGTTAATATTGTGTTTCAAATTGTGATCAATCTTCAGAAGAATTATATGATTTTGGCAAAATTGCACACAGCGTGGAAATCCTTATAATGTACACTAATGTTAAATGTTAAGGCTTATAATATTGTTAATTTAACTCTAACTTCACCTGATAATGTTCATAAATGTACTGCAAGAATTTGCGCATTTGTCCAATTTTCTTATAAAAAAAATAAAAAAACTTAAAATCAAAAACTTTGATGCAGTTTAAATTTGATAATTTTAAACTAATGTTTTAGACTGTTTTATTTTGGTTTTAAATGGTTGTGGCCCTTAAGAAGTTATCATTATTTCTGTCAGTATTGCTGGTAATACCTTCACCGAATGAGTGGTGCGAGTGTCAGGTGCTTCTCTTTTCCTGCTCGTGTTCAGATAGATGCGTTACATCATTTACAAGAGGAGCACTGTTTGTGTGCCATGACTGAAGCTGAAAGAATTTTTCAGCTGAAATCTTGTCACTTACACAGTGTGTATGATGTGAATTTAGCTATCAGCTGAGTATGCTTGGACTGTTTTTTTGGCAGAACAAATTTTGTAGCCTCATGAACTTGGTGTCTGTGCATGTTTCTGAAATTGACTGCGCTGTTTGGTGGGTCCTCTAGGTGGCAACACTCAAAATTGAACATTTGCTTTTAAGAACTACTCAAAGAGGAAGATGTAGAAGGTTCATAAAAAGATAAAGGTGGAAGAATTGTGCTTTTAAAATAGGGTGCTTCTCCAACAGAAGGCTTCATCCTATTGAGAATGCATCTTTCCTAGTCCAGTCCTAAACTAGATCTAAATCTCTAGAAACTAAATCTCTATTAATGCAATACATTTTGCATTAGCATTGTGCTTTTAAATGTAAATACCAGGGTCCCACTTTATATTAAGTATCCCTAATCTGTTCCATCCAAAATCTAATTGTAAACAATGTAACTTTATGTGTGTAGAGTTAGAAGCGAAAGGTATGAGACTGAGTGAATAATGACAAGGTTAAACCTAGATCTGTCACTTGAGCAGTGCCCTTTCAAAAGGTACTAATATGTACCATACTAATTATGTACCTCTGAAGTATTAATATGTGTCTTTTAGAGGTAAATAAAATACAAACTTATACTGTTTGAGATGTACCGCCCCAATGCCCAGTTGGGGATACTTTATTTTTCAGCGATTGTCGTCGATTTGGTTGCACAGATACTATTTTAACTAAACTGAGCTGGACAATGACATCTCTGAATTCAAAAGTGAAATGCCTTTAACTGAAAACTGACACATTACTGACACTATTCTCCTGTTTGATACTGTTAAGTGCTTTGAGACACAACCTGTATTGTTACAGGCATTATAAATAAAGGTGACTTGACAGCTTTTGTATCTTTTTTTTTTGGCTTTATCTGCTTATAGAGGTTTTATGTATGACTATTTGTGCATCCACAGCAGCGGTATATGTTGAAGCTTGTCTATGTATGTCTTAGCAGCAGCAATCCTTTTAAAAAAATGTATTGACTGTTCCATGGAACACACAGAAACAGATTTTTTCAATGTGTTTTATCCACTGTATTTGAATGTAAATATTACATGTAGTGGATAGCCAGTACAGCTCTGAATATTCATATGGTGGGGGTCACCTATGGTCAGAAGGTGGCTTTGCAAGAAATAAACAGATGGACAGCCGGTGGTCATCTGAGCTGTGAGAGATTTTAGAGTTGTGGTAACATGGTAGTGATTATGGTTGAGCAGGTGTTAGAGTGCTGGATATAATGTCGGGGTGAACATCTGTGTGTATGAGAGGGAGAAAGTGCACATGTAAAAGTACGATAGAGTGAAGGATTTCAAAGACAGCAGCTGTTGTATATAGCCTTTCAAGCCAAAATCATGAGGGAGACTGGGAGATAGATCCACTTTCTCTATTTTGCGTAGAGTTCTGGCATCTTTTAATGATTGAACATGCACATCAGTTAAGTGGCTCATCCTCTATTGTTTTTTAAATAACCAGTGGTGTTTTGTTTACATCATAACCCAGCAAAGGCAAACCGTACTGCTTGTGAAAGCCACAGCTGTATTCAGTTTTATTCTATTAGTCTAAAAGATTTCATAATGAAGTCTTGACTGGCAAGTGTAAGGCATGAAAAAAAAAGTCACACACTTTTTTATTTGGTTGGACTGCTTTTAGCTTTTTTTATGACATGCATTCGCTGTGGCATCATTTTGATAAGCTTTTGCAATGTTACAACGTTTATTCTGAGTCTGACTACTGCACAAAATCTCATTGCACATCATAAAGATTCTCAATGGGGTTAAGGTCTGGACTCTGTGGTGGCCAATCCATGTGTGCAAGTGATGTCTCATGCTCCCTGAACCACTCTTTTACAATTTGAGGCCAATAAATCCTGGCATTGCCATCTTGGAATATACCCGCGCCATTAGAGAAGAAAAAAAACCCATTGATGGAATAACCTGGTCATTCAGTACATTCAGGTCTACCTGTCCATATTGGCTGCTCTTTTCTGTTATGAGCTGTTAAGTAAATATAAAACACACCTCAAGTAAATTCAAATTGTAGTAAAACCAAAGTAAAGTAAAAAATAATTGATGCCATGTGTCAGTTTATGATATTAGTTTATGCTTGTAATGCTAAGTCTAAAAAAATGATAAATAATTTTTTTGTAATTATTCTATGGACCGCCTGCAATTAGGTGACCACACTAGGGTATCTCTGGGTATGTTTAAAATAGTGCTGGTGTAATGAGAGCTGTATCAGGAACTGCTGCTGGAGTGACAGACTCTTTCTATGTTTAGACCTGAGCTCTGTGCTAATATTATCAGAAACACATAAGACCGACATAAGAGAGCATCACTGAGCCTCAGCAGGAATAGCTTTAGACTCCTGTCCCAAAGGCTTGTTATCCTGCAGTCAAAAAGTCCGGTTCAGAGGTTTGCATAGACCCATAGATTTCTGTTGTAACTGCATGGCTGTTTGATGGATGTTGTTTCAGACAAGGAGAACATATAGTGTTAATAACAACATGGTGCATTTTTTCTCCTTGATGGCCACTGTCCTGCAGAGTTTAGTAATTAACGACACCTGAACCAAGGTAAACTAGGCCTTTAGGATTACTAGAATCTTCCAGGCAGGTATGGTATAGGACAGGTCAGAGCTGAACTCTGCAGGACATTGGCCCTCCACAACTATGACAGAACACCCATGGTTTGTATGTTACTGTATATTATTAAAAATTCGGTTAAAAAGAGCTTGCACAACCATGTTGCATTACACTGCAAAGTTTATTTTTTTAACACCGTATACAAAGACAGACACTTTTAAAGCAGCTTCAAAGGTGTTAAACAGTAAAGTAACAGAATCAATGATACAAAATTCAAAACTTCGGCTGTAAAGCAGCTGTAAGATGATCTCAGTGTAATTATTTAGCTTCAGCCAGTTCAGATTTGTAGTTACGTGGTTTGTAGCGTCAAAGTGCGTTATAAAAACAAGTATTGTTATTCAACTTGAATAATGGTTTCAATAAATGAATTAATTAAATACAAATCTTTTTTTATGTGTTTCAACAACACAGCTTTCAAAGTAAAACTGGGGACAAGTGCGGATGGCTGACCTCGACACATGCGCAGTGCAACCTAACGGATTAGTTTCAATTGATATAGTTCTTTGCAGTGTGTCCATGCAGTGGGTCACTGTGCTACAAGCTATGAAAGGACGAGTAAATGGCAACAGATGAGGGGTCATAGGAGGTCAATGATCTCACAGGTGGTGGTCAGTGTGGTAACACTGTTACCACTTTAAGGGAAGCCCATTTTGAATGGAAACAATTGATTAATACTGCTTATTTTATCAGTCTGTGTGCACATCCGTGCTTTAGGAAACATTTCTATAATTCAGTGTGCTTATAGTTTAACAAGCTCATGTTCGGTATCCCAAATTCTCAGGCTTTGGAAATGAAGAGCCTAATGACCCATTAGTCCTTGGACAAGCATTCATTAACATCAGCAAACTGGGGCTTTAATTCCTCTCTAAGTTAATTCATGGAACAGGAAAACTCTATGCGCAAAGACACACACATAGTGCCGCTAGTGTGTTTCAGTGGCGGTGGAAATTACTGTAACTGCCCTTGTGTCATTTTTCCAGGTCTGTACGCTTGAAAGCGGATTCACTTAGTGCGTCTTTTCACTGCGTGATGTTTGACTCTTTCAGCTTTTGAAGACAGCAAAACACTGCTTTTTATATTTGTAAAAAGCTACAGCGCTTGCATCGCCGTCCTTCTGAGCCCAACATTAGGGAAGGTTTTTTTTTTAATGAAGTTGCATACCACGTCAGTAAGAACTTGGTCCTTTGTTTACTTTATTTTACTCTGGATTCGTTTACAAACAAGGCACAATTCCACAAAGTAATCTGACAGTAATATCGCAACACAGAAATGCGAGTAACTGTTTTTATTATGTAGTCGCTGTTGCTTTGTCTGTTATAACAGATTGTTTGATATGTACTAAGTATTTATACATTTCTAACCTAAATCACAGCAGTGCCCGTCCGTGAAGGATGTAGGCTGTTAAACATACACAGCTGTTACTTGCTTATTCAAACAGGGAGGGGAAAACAGCCACTTCTAAATGTTTATGTAAAAATCTTAATAACATTATAAGTGGACCTCAGAGAACAGTACAAAATAAAAATTTTGTAAGTTGCTGAATACGTATGTAGGCCGAATGTGGGAAGCCATGAGTGCTTATAGTTATGACATCAAAACCATGAACATTCCTGAATGAATTTTTGTTTGTTTGTTTGTTTGTTTTTAATGGTCTTGGATGTTTAAAATGAGACGTTCTGTCACCCTGCCGTTCTTTCCTGATCTAGGAGCTTGACTGGTTCCTCTTGGCCTCTGAGTACAGATCCTGCCCGGCCTGCCCATAAGGCTCTGAGATCTTTTGTCCCAGCTCCAGTGTAATTGTGTAAAACCCCCACTGAACATGCCAGTGGCAACACGCCCGGAAAATCTCTGTATTCTATGTCCTATCCTTGCTGAATGAAAGATGTACCCTGTGATAAACACAGTTTCTTTCATTGCCCAGCAAATGGAGAAATCAGTTGTCTCATTTAAGTAACAACTTTGTCTCTTCTAAGAATACTAATGCAAATAGACACAGTAAATTGTTGACATAAAGTAAGATTATAGAGCTGTAAAATTTAGCAATAGCTCATATTATTTTTTAGAAGTATTTCTCTTTTGAAACTTTAGAGGAGACATAGGATGTTTTTAGTAGAAACATCTGCAAAGCAGGAGATTTAAACACAATTCTTCATCTGCTCTCCATTTCTGTCTAGAAGAAACAATTGAGTTACAACAGATACTTGGGATTTTTTTTCTTTGTGTGATGGTGAGACTAAGGTCTCATAAGGAAATACCAGTGATGGAAGTTATTGTTTATTTTTACTCTTCCTCTTTCTATGAAATGAGAGGGTTTTTCCATCTTTTCCGCTCCTCTGGTTCTGTTTGTGTGCTGGCTCATTCCAGCCTTTCTCACCTTCGCTGAATCAGTCACGCAGTTCTGTTCGCTCAGTACACAATGTAACATAACTGACCCCTGTGTGCAGCACAAGACATAGGAAGTCCTGATACAACACAGAAATTATTCTCACTTAGTAATGTTTTTGAAAATAATATTTTTATGTTCAAATTCAAATGCCTATTTTTAATGTCAAAAGAATTCAAATTTGCATTTCAAATACAAATATGCAACAACGCATCGAATTAAACATGACATTTAGAAGGTAAAAGTTTGAAATAAGTTTTTCTTGCAAAATGTAACATGCATGTCAAATATTATGAGAATAGTACAATGTTTTATTAATTGTTATGTATTTATTTATTTTCATATTTTACTTTCAAGCCTGTTTACATTTTGGTTTGTTCTTACTCAAAGCTAATTGCATTTTCTTCAGCAGACGTGGATTATGCAGCTGTAAGAGATTTGTAAATTGATGTCCTAAAAGAAAAAAAATCAAATAAACAGCGATTCATTGATCTGTTTGTTTGATCTACCTGATCAGTCAGACGCATGTACCTTTGGTTTGAACTCCCATACATTTCCCATCAAGAAGAAGCCATGATCCAAGGGTTCAACAGTAATAACCCCATATTTAAAGAGAGTTCACTGTAGTTCCTTCTGGGACTCTATGGCTAGCATGCTGTTGAATTATTTCCCCTGATCTCTTAATAATGACTACGCTCCTCAGTGTAACAAACGTGACTATACTTCCCTCTTTTGAATGGAGAGATTGAGGACTTTGATGGCGGCACTATTTTGTAGGCTTTTTACTATATTTTTATTCAACAGTGGGTGTGTATACATTTGATTTACATTTTGCATATGCTATAATACTCTCTCTGGTTCAGTATCTCTATATTTTGTAACAATTCACAAGATAATATGTGCATTATTTAAATATTACTCACTCCAGTATGCTTATTTAATGAATGAACTCAAAATTATTTTAGTGTGTTTTATCTGTATCTGTCATACACATTTATGATACAGTCTGTAGTTGCAATAAAACATAAGAATGTTACGAAGGTGTGATTAGTATGATAAAATGATTGCAGAAACAACGTACTGTATACATATGTATGGTGGAACATGTTATGAATTGAACTATGTACAATGCCATAACAAATGAAACACTTCTTACAGTCCTTGATTATCTGCCCTTTTCTTATAGATTGTGGGCTCTTCAGTTTGTCTGAGTAGACAATATTTGATTCTCAGGTGTCTTTCTAGATTTTAAAGAGATTAAGGAAGGATTAACGTCAAATATTGTTTTTGTCCTAGATTATGGTTTCATTGGCTCTTATTCACTAATCGTGTATATGCACAAGACATCGGATCTGAATGTTTACTGTGTTTTTGAGGATGGCACACTTGGCATTGTTCGAGGATGTTGTTTGCGCATGCTCTCAGGCAAAAGCACATCTTCAGAAAGTAGCATATGTTTGCTGACAGTGCAACAGGCTGTAAAAGAAGCTTCTGTGGGAAGCTGTAAATAGAGATTTGACTAACCTCTGAAACGCAGTCATTCATTTAGAATATTTCAAATTGAAGGAATGTAGAAGTGTTATTTATAAATATTGTGTATAAATGGTATGTATAAATATAAAGAAGCCATGCAATTTTCAGTGATTGAGAACCATTGTTTTGATAAATAAATTGTGTACAATTTAAAAAAATTAAAAATACTGTAAATATTTGGTAACACTTTGGCAACAGTATACTTTCTCACTGCTTTCCTATTTAAGTTCAACTGAAACTACATTTCCATTCTGTGGGACAATTCTGCTATCTGTCGTTGTAACGGTAAAAATTATTCTTCCATCAAAGCACTTAGAATCTTGCATGTGTTTCCAAAAGCAAAGTTATCACATCTTGCACACTGGTTGTCAGTTTTCTTTAAAATCAAAGGTTTGTGATTTTGTTGATGTAATTTCAGTTCTGTAAATACAATTTAATCTGAAAGGTTGATTTTAGGATCAAATCTTCCATGCATTACATTCTGTATACTACAGGTAACGCACAGCTCAGAGAATACAGTGCATGCATGTGAGCGAATCAGTGTGCTATTAAGAGCTTAGGGGGGCGAGGAGTCACGAATAAGGGATTAAATAGTCTTAGGATCTCTGGAATTCCTTCCAATTGATTGGACGGTGTATTCACATTGTATCTGACACAAATGTTGTCAGAGTTGTAAGAGCACTCATCTAATCTCTGGGAGCTACTAAAAGCAGCCAAACAGTGCTTCAAAACAATAGCTGTTACATTATACATGCACCCAAATTGATGGCTACCTATTGTTGTATACCTACTGTCACGTTATTAATAGGATTTTTGTGCTGTTTTTTATTGTTGTCATTTCCATAAATATAAGATCAGAAGTTGTCAACAGTGCCAGACTGATGTCATTATTTTTTTAAGGGGGATAAAAGAATTAAGGGGGAGGAATTCTGTCTTTCACACAACAGCAGAATACAGTTGTCAGCATTTGAGCGCTTAGTACTGTGTTCACACCCACTTCAGTTATTTATGGAAGTGTGAACAGCATTCTATAACTAAACTTATACATCCCTTAAATTTTCAAGGCTCACAACTGTATTTTTGGTGACCCCTGATGTATGAATGGGAACATACTACACAGCCAGTTGTCTATTAGTAGTCATTTACATCTTGGAGAGAGTGAGCTTTAGTAGTCAGGTATATAAGGTCACAATATTAAGACCTAATGTGTGGAAAACAATGTATTGATATTGATTGAACTGTTTATGTTAGTTTAAGACAACTAAACATGTTATGGAAATACTCACCGATATTCATCATTTTGACTTGTTTCTGTTAAGTTGACTCTTTATGTGTGTGCCATATAGTGTGAGAAAGCCATTTAATGCTAGTGTTTGTACACAAGTGTCTAGTATGTGTTGCAAGCTTTTTGCTGGCGTGGAACAGTAATTGTTTAAAATAAATGCATTGACAATAAAGGAATGCGTACCATTGTGTGTTAGTGTTTTTAGCATTGATTAAGGTTAAGGGTTGAGACTGGAAGAGGTTTGTGTCTTTATGGGAGTGTGTGTGTGTGGTAGTACCATGTGGTAGTTAATTTTTTTACATTTTATTGATTTATTTATTATTTTTTATGTAACCTATTATAATAATTCATCCTTGAGGTTTAAAATAGTAATGTTATTAGTTATTAATAACAAGTGCGCAAATCCAAAAACAATGCATGATACAAAAAAACTTCCAAGGAGTATCAAAACATTACATTCCAACACTCTTTCAGTCTCACTCTCTCTTCTCCCTGGGAGGGATTAGAGTGGCCACATGTTGGCCGGCAGAGGCTCGCTGTGGCTCCAGGCAGGCGCGCGGGCGCTGTTGCTCATGGTAACCCGATCGCTGGCGGCCGTGAAGCTGTTTGATTTATTCCCCAGCTCCAGCAGATGGCTGCAACAGAAGTTTGTTTAAGTTCACTTCATAGCCGGGCTGGCTGCCAGGACAGAGCCTCACACACACAAGAGGAGGAAGAGGGGGCTGGAAGCTGAACACATGCCAGAAGAATGTTCAGTGACTCCGGGTGTCTAACCACACCACTTACCCCCTTCCAACCTCACACACACACACACAAAGCCACACAAATCTCAGACCTGCGCACACATTTTTCACAAATACTGCAACACATGTATATCTCCCTCCAAACTGACTCCAAACACATTCCCACCCATTGATTTGCTTTTTTGCTTTATGCATCTCTGTGCGTCTCCAATATTTGTCGCAAGCACATTTGCCACAAATGTTCACATCCGCTGTGATACACACGTCATCTACTTTGATTAGGTGAGCGTTCAGTTTGTGAAGATGCTAAAGGTGTCTGCCCAAGTGGGAAACTTTTGAATGGAACCATATGGTCGTTTCTTTATTCTTACCCAACCAGAAACCTCTGCAGCTCATTCAAAGCCATTATGCAAAAGAAAGAAAGATATGGTTTACCCTGATCTCACAATGCATTTACTATTAAAATTAATGTTTATCTACTTAAAAAGTTGTGCTGTCCTGAGCAAAACCTGCCAGCATGTTGCTAGGGAGTTGTAAGGAGAGTTGTAGCTATGTGCTTGCTTACAATGCTGTGTAGTTGCTTGCGGGTCCAAGCCAAATATCCCACCCTCTGTGATATACTGGTAACTAAATCTCAATAATCAGAATCAGAAAGCATTTTTTAACTGATCGTATGAGCTATTCTAAGCCAGATCCACCAATGATTCATCAGCTGTCATGCCAGTATCAAGCAGTAGGTGGCGGTATGCACTTTTAATAGTCCACCACTACTGAAATAGAAAACTAATAAATAAAGTAATAATAAAGTAATATTACCTCCTCGGTTTGGAAACCCTCCTCATAGACGCACACTCACATGAATGACAGGGTAAAGCGCGCAATATCAAAATTAAAGATGAAAGATGCAACATAACGGCAGCAGCGGTTAGTCATGCTTCTGTAAATAAATAACAAACAGTTCATTTTGATGAAATACATAATAGATGGAACAGTTTTAATGCTATATTATTGATTGTTAATGATTGTTTACATTGATGCATTGGGTAAAGTGGTCATAGCTGTGCTGTATAAACACAACTGCTGACTAGAGCACTGCATTTTATAATCTTTTAAGGTACTTTATGGATATATAGTTGCATCCAGAAATAAATGACATTACAGAAATTGAATGACATTTGTTTACGCATTGCCTAAATTAGACAGTTCCGCTTCGTTTCTGCAGGGGAAACCTAGGTGTGTGATGAGAGCTGATTTAAAAAAATATATAAATAAAAAAATAGTCATATACACCTGGGAGGAATATAAGGCAGGTATTTTTTGCTGCTGTCACTTTAAGACCTATTGTGTAGGTTTTATATATATATATATATATATATATATATATATATAT
>JAUMHP010000073.1:6132335-6162611 GCA_032361065.1 Enteromius trimaculatus | reverse complement strand
ATGACAGACAGACTTCCAGTCAAAGAAAATGATGAAACAAAAAAAATATAATTATATATATATATATATATATATATATATATATATAAACAAAAAGAACATATGAAGAAGTGCAATAAATGTTCTAAATATATTTAAAAACATTATTTCATAAAAGTAAAATAAATAAACTGTCCAGCCAGGCAAGGTGAGCATTTCTTCAAAAAGCCTGCTGTTTACAATGTCATAAAACTTTCTGCACACTAGTGACAGTGAGAGAAAGACTCGACCTCCTTCTTCATAGACAACATCTAGAAGAACCTGTTGTAGCAGCTCTGACTGTAGCTGAATAAAAGAAAAAAATAAATAAATAAATGGAAAATTACAGAAAAACTAGGTAGTGTTAAGTGTAGTGTAAATACCGTACTTCACGATATTCAATCATACATCAGCAAGATTTTTTTGTTGGACCCATGGCTGAAGAACAAAAACAGACAAACAAACCAAAACCATGTTAAAAAGTACATGACTATTAGTAATTTGTACCAATAGATTTACAATTACATAACATTATTTACATACATAACACATTAAAAACATTTAAAAGATGTTAAATACAATTAAAAATAGTTAAAATACATATAGCATATTTGCAATATTGTGTAAAACTAAAATTGTACATCTATACAAAATTATACGAATATAATTTCCACTGGCAATGTTTTTAATGGACTTTTTACCATGTTTTATATTATAAATTGTTTAAGATGTTTGCCTTGATGTGTTTGATTTATATGACTTCCACACCAGGCCTTACCTCTGCCATGTCCTTCCATGCTAAACTAAAGAAAAAAACAAACTCATAAAAGTAATTTATGGCTTGTAGTAAAAAAAAACAATAGATAAAGGAATCCAGCGATTAAAAAGTAGCTGAGCTGAATTTAAAAAACTAAACAAAAAAAACCCTGAAACATTGTTTTCCATCAAAAGTAAACCAATCAACATTTTTGTTGCCCACTCACTGTTTGTTCCATGTAGTTTGTGTGGCTGTTGAGCAGAGCTGAACTGGGAGTAAAAATCGGCCCTGGCATTTTATGGTCCAGCCGGCCCACCACATATAGGCCTACCTACAGCTCTGGAAAAAACTAAGAGACCACTGCAGAAAAATCAGTTTCTTTTGGATTTTAATCTTAAAACTGTTAACCTCACCAATACAAAACAATGCATGTTTATAAAAATTGGTGTTGTATATGGGATGTTGTAAAATAACATCCCATATCGTTGGATAAAAATAAAACGTCAGGTCATATTTGACTTTTTTGCTGTTTTAAAAAGCGTTCACGTGTTCTACAGTTGTGGCGCGCAGGCATTGATACAGGTAAGATTCCTCCGTTTCCCCTTTATGCGAGCTTCTGTTATTAAGCTCCTTACATTTTGCTGCTTCCACCTGTAGGCTTTTACGTCTTTTCTCCCGCAGCTTCTCTGCACCCCCCTTGGGCTGGCCAGGAGGGAGCAGGGCGTGGCCTAAGATTTCATTGGACTAGCTCAATGTCCTTTAAGACAGTCAACCAATGGGCCGTGATTCGTGTCTCAAATACTCTACCGTTGCGGTAATAAAAAAAATTGGCCTAATAAAATTTTATAAAAATATTCAATTATGACTGACAGCTCCAGATTAAAAAGTGCGTCTGCCCACCAGTCATTGCCCGGTATGCCCTATGGCCAGTCCAGGCGTGCTGTTGAGCCAGACTATGGCCAGACATGTTTTTACATACTGTCCACTAGTTACTGTACTATGTTACTAGTATCCAGCTGATTTGATGGGGTTGTTGTTCTGTGGCTGCCATTCTGTTCTTATCATTCCGTTCTTAACACTCCTTATGAGGTTTATGCTCTGATTAAACGGTGGTGTTCAAGCAAGTGTAGCTGTTTTGGCCTATTTTGCATATTAGCCTAGGTCCACTTGATTTTCTCTACGCCCACCTGCAGTATGTTGTGATTCCTGGCCATGCTAGTGGTCAATATCCAGCAAAAACCTGCTTATCATACTGTAGCAGTGCATACAACTGCTGAATTAAAATAAGTTTTCAAAGTTACAAGAAGGGAGGGGAGCCTGTAACTGTTTGCCATATTGTTTTTTAATTTAATTTTAGTTTTTCCATGATAAGCACCACACACAAATTCTTCAGAATACACCAGTTTGATTCCCCGCGGTATTCTAAATATTATTACATTTTTCCATTTAGCACTACCCTTTGGAAGCAGATGTGTGCGTAAGGGTGTGTTAAAGTGTTCCTGTACACTGTTTAGTGTTTATCTTGACCAGGAGTATGACATAGTGAGGAAATGTGTGTGTGTGTGTGTGTGTGCTAAATGGCTGTCATGAACTGTAATACCAACTGTCAAAGCAGAGTCAGGCTGTGTGAAGGAGAGAAAGACAGAGATGAGGAAAACGAGAGAGACAGACAGCCTGATAAGAGAAAGACAGACAAAGACACAAAACAACATGTAATGAACAATTTAAATGTGAATATAAAGAGCCATACTATATTATATAATTCATATGTGCATCCATTAGGAATGCTGTGCTTCTAATGGAAATCAACAGGTCTGATGATCCTCCTCTTTGATTTGCTTTGGTTTTCATGAACACTCAGTGTCACGTCAGCCACATCTGACAGACTCTTGTTGTCCTGATGAGAGGGTCACAACGACCACCTTCAGACCACAGAGGCAGCAGCCCCAGTGACAGCTTCATCACGCACACACACATACATGTTCCTCCCAGCAGTCTTTTTGTTGCAAGCATCTGCTTCTGCTGGTGATTAATTGCAATTAGCAGTGAAGTTGAAAGCCCGTGGAAGAATGCAGCACGCAGCAGACACTTCCTGATTAATGAGGGACAGCGGCTGTCAGAGGGCCACTCCAGCTTGCGTGTGAGTGTGTGTGTGTGTTTACTACTTCTTGTTTTAAAGGTGTGTTCTTCTTTTAGCATGACAGTACAAATCTCCACAGGAAAAAAAACATGACAAAATTGGAGAGGGAGAGAGAGAGAGGGTGAGTGCAAGCTCAGGGGGCTGATTAAATTTGGAAAGTAAAATGGCTAATTGACCTTTATTAATCAGAGCGGAGCAGTGTGTGTTTGCCTAATGCTCCAGGCAGGGGGTCATGGGGCACATTTGTTGTTCATTTTACTGATCTCAAATGAAGAGGTCTCTTTTGTGTAAATTTTTTAGCTAATGGTGAAACAACAGAGCACAGGTTAATATGAGAACGGCTCGGCCTGTGAATTTGAACTTATTTCTTAGAGAGATTAAAAAAAAGGTCAAATCCAGATGATGAGCACATCTGTCTAACAAATCTAAGCAGCCCTTGATGCTAAATGTCCACTTTTTTATTATTTTTTTATATACATTACAACTCAATTCCCTTTCTAAGAATATGGCTATCCTCGATTTTAAAGACCTTGCTTCTGGAAGGATATGGCCGCCTACACACTAACTATTGTCATTTTTGCTGCATGTAATTGACACAGTGTGGGTTTTGATGTCTTTAGAATATATTTTCTGAAGACACCACAGCACTACTGCTTCACACATTAACCCTTACTGGCTAGTGTGCCAGCTTATGTATGCTAAACCTACCTAACATTTACTTGGTTTTGTGTAATGTGTCTCTGTGTATAGAGTTTAAACGGTAAAACTGTTTGCACTACAAACCAGTGTGTTTATAATTAAGATTGTACATTAACATAACATGATAAGACGCACCAATTCAAGCAACTAACTAACTAACTGTTTTGTACAGCTAAAAATACCTGGATGCGGATGGGACCGGGAGCTACAGTATACCCATAGAATTTACAAATGGCCGCAACCATTTTTACGTCAGGAAAAAGGTGGATAGGCCTGAATATTTTCTCACTGATTGCAGAACACTGTGTAACCATTAGGAGGTGCTACACAGAACAGGGTCAGAATTATTGGTTCCCCTTAGTAGATGAGAAAAGAAGGCTGGGAAAATAACTGCATCACTAAACCCTTGTTTTTTTCTCCAGTACACATTGGTTTTTTTGCAACCTCTTTTTTGCCAAGATAAGATGCTTTCTGCCCCTGATACTCAGCTTTGTTCGACAATCCTTGCAGAGTATTTGGGCGTTCAAACTTACTGCCGGGCCTTGCTTTAATACAGTATAGATACACAACCTCTTCTAGGCAGACTTGTAATATTTTCTGTTAATTGGAACTTCTTATTGCTCGTTTAGTGGTAAAAGGAATTTTCAAAATGCCAATATGAATTTGAATATACTAAGAGATATTTTTATTTTTTAGGGGTACCAGTAATTGTGACCATTGTGTATTAGAGAAAAAAAAAAATTCATAAAGCAATATTCCCCCACATTAATTCTTATTTTTATTATTTATTTATCTTATTATTTATTTTTACTTCAACTAAATAATTTTTGAATGAAATATCAAATGGACAAATAATGCAGATTTATTTGTGCACCTATTTTGATACCAACAGTTCTGACCATGACTGTATAGTCACTATAGCTCAATCATCATCCACTACTGTTTCACTGGTTTACAAAGAAGGTGAAAAGAAGACGACGCAAGAATACTAATATCATACAAAACTTTAAATGATGGCACCTCTTTGAGGACATACTGTAACGTATGGAGACTTCTTTAAATACAGTGTGTACAAATACATTTTGTTTTTGCTGTTTCACAAGGCAGTTGTGTCAACTTTGGGCTGCTATAAAGATGACCTGATGTCAGCTGTGCGTCTGTGAGCCCAGAGACGAAAGAAAGCATTATGTATAAAAATGAGAAAAAAAAAAAAAAAGAAAGCATGCGGGGAAATATCCCAGAAAAATCAGTTGCCTGATATATTACAGACAGTGTGCTAAATGCTATACTGCCAGAGCTGTGAGTAGAACCACAGCTTGTGACAGTGTTTATGCCCCTCAGTGCAGTGTGTGGTGTTTACATGAAGGTTTGAGTGATGGGGGATGGTAGGTGAAGTTGACCTTTACCCTCACTATGAATGTAGACAACACTTATTAGCTGGACTGCCCTCTCTCCTGATTTATCACTACGACACCACTCTGTGGGTTATGAGGTTGAGTCAGAGGTCAGAGAAGTAAAGCGGGTTTAAAGGACTCACTGGGTCAGGTTAAGGGTCAGTCAGATTAGCATGCATTTGTGCAGAGATGGGTAGTGTACAGAGAAACACACAGGGTAAAGGTTACTCTTTTTTTATGAGGACCTTTACTGACCTCCCTATTTTTTGTGCTCACAATTCACACATCTGACATATGGAAGGAAAGACAGAAAGAAAAAAAGGAAAGAAAGAACATGCCTCCACTGGGGGGCAGCAGTCAGCCCTGGACCCACTTTTGTAAGATACAGACTACTGCAAATGGATCTACTGTCATAAATGTGTATGTGAATTTTAAGAACCGATTACCTGTGTTGGTACAGTGGTGAACTTAGGTAGTGCTACCATCTTGGTACCATGTCTTCTAAGGCTGGTGATATTAAGACATTTTGAGATATTTTGCTTACTTTAGAGGTTGTGCTCTTTCTCAGGGTCTAGTTGTCTTTCACCACAAAAAGCAGAACCAAAAGATGACACAAGATTATACAAGCAAAGTTTGTTTTTAGTCACCAGAACATCAGACAAACAATGACACTCAAAACTGTCCCATCAGTACTTGGTTTTTGAGAAACAGCAAAACCAATATTACTCACATGTGCGCGAGCAACAAAGTAACCTCTGTGTCCAATTTCTACTTCTTGGTGTTTCTCAGAAATCACTTACTGCCCCTTTAATGCAAATTACAATTGTTGGTTCATGCTTCCATTTTGAGTGTCATTGTTTGTCTTGCTCTCAGTACTTGAGGAAAAAGGTATATGGTTACAATTCTGTAGCCAGTTGAGGCCATACTGTAAAGTGAATTCCATATGTATTTTCAGGTATACATGTCTTAGTCTTTTGAGAGTTTTACTAGTCACTTTAGAGAGTTTGATGTTGTGAGTTTATTTTCTCTGATTATGTCATTGGTGTGATATGTTCACCTGACTAAAAATAAATTGTTACGGTTGTTTAACTGTAGTTTGAATTGTGCACTGCGTTGCATTGTGTTTTAGTGTTAAAGGAAATGTATAATGTCCAGGCATACATTTGTAGTGTATTTGTAGCCTCCAGCCAATAATGACTTTGAAACTTGGGAAGCTCCATTAAATACCCATGTCTCAAAACAAAAACATTGGCTAGTGTTACTATCGCCTTATTGACTGCTGTTTGTAATAGCAGTTGACCTGCTCAGTGTTCTTTCCCACAAGGAGGGGCCAAGTTGGAATTTTGTGTTAAAAGTAAGTGAAAAGTCCTGTACGGTGCACTTTTAAGAAGCACCGCTCTAGCAAGAACAGTAATATACAGTGCATGCAAGTTATGATTTGTAACTCTGGTTCATACAGAATTTATGTATCCTCATAACCAGTCTTACAGAACCTCACAAGTGAGAGACTTTTAATACATCACTTTGCAATTAGTTCACCCAAATATGAAAAGCTGGTCACATTTTAGTTTGGAGACTAATTCTTATTATCAACTAAATATTGAATTTGACATTTGCCTCAATAAATCCCTCATAACTGCTTAGAAATACGTTTAGGCATTGGATTAAGGGATGTAGAATATTGGCATGCATAATAAAGCATTAATACAGAGTAGGGGCTTTATAAGTTGTAATAAACAATATGCTAATAATAGCATAGTAACTAGTTAATAAAGAAAGCAGGTTCCCAAACTAAAGTGTCTCAGGAAGTTTTGTCATAAATTACTTTTTTATTATTTTTTCCTGGTTAAGAACTCAAGTGTACTGCACTTGTTTAGGTGGATATGATATTTCCCTCATTAATACATTTCATCATGTATTAATGTATTTAATGTGTTGTTGTGAGAGGTATCTGTGGATGGGCCAATGTGTTTGTTACTGATCCGTCTGTCTTCCTCTCTTTCTTACTGACCCACTGCTTCTATGGTTTATTTCTGTGCTTATGTGTGGCAGTCACTGCAAACTTAATACAAAGAAAATTAAGTTTGAGAGTGAAAATTAAGAGTGAAGATGTGTTTGACCTTTCACACACACACACACATGCATGTTGGTTTTTGTGATTTTGTGGTTTTTGTGATTTTAACTTAAACCTACCCATTACAGGAAACTGTGTGCATTTTTAGATTTTCAAAAAAGCACCATTTAGTATGTCTTTTAAGCCTTTTGATTTACTGGGACACTGAAAATATCTTCATAAATCACCTTCAAATTATAATACCTATGTCATACTCATGTCATTACGCAAATTTGTGTCCTCATAAACCACATAAACATGAACACACACAAACACAGCATCTGCCTTCCAGCAGTGCACTCAATGGTAAAGCATGCATTACAGCAGAAACTACTGCTCCAATGCACCCTGTCTGTGTGAATGGCAGCAGATGCCTCTCTGGGCATTAAGCCCAGGAATGTGACCACTGGAGTGGGTAATGGCTGACCTCTGACCCCACGCGACCGTGTGGATCTCTCTCTATGATGACAGGGTCATTTCTCACTCTCACAGCCATTAAAACACACACTCACTGGAGGACTGTGCTGCTATTTTACATTGAATAGAACACTACAAGGTGTGTGTAAAAAGTACATCAATTCCATACATAAGTAAAAAGTACAAACACAACATCAATCAAGTGCAAGGTGTCCAATAAAATACTACTTAAGTAAAATGACAAAGCATCTGGTTTTGAAAAGCAAATATAGTAAATTCAAATGTATTTAAATTATTATTATTCCTTTATTTAACCAGGGAAAATCATATTGAGACTATAGCCTCTTTTTCAAATGCTTTCAAATGCCAAAAAATGCTTAAAAGTAAAAATACCAAAATAGAGAAACCTCATCTACAATACACAAAACATATCGCACAACATCACATGTCCCATGTAGAACTGTCAAACTGGATTCATGTGTGTTTTATTTTATAGAAAATATTTTGTGTGGTTTCTACTGCATAATAGGCAAACATGTTTACTTGCAGTAAAATGTGATGATTAGAAGTGCTATTCAACAGTTGCTAGAATCAATCAACCAATCAAAACAGCTGCATTCCATACAACAGAAGTACAAAGTAGGCCTTGTAGTTGTTTTGCATGCTTATAGTTCATAGTATATTTTGCCTGTTTATTTAAAAAAAAAGACCATGAATTACAATAAATGCATATTTTAATAATATGGTTAGCTTCTCACATGTACACACACTAATGTGATGTGATTCATTGGAAAAAGTTTTTATTGTAGTCATCACGAAAGCCAAGTTAAAATATTTTTTCCTCATCTTTTGACATTTGGCCTGACCACCTGCTTCTCTGCAGTACAGGTTAAGCCTAAGGCCTAGGCCTAAGCCTAAGATCGGCCACAAATCTGCCCCATCCTGAAGACACATAAACCAACTGACCCCTGGCCTTCCTGTCTGACTGTGTCAGGCTTTTGATCTCTACTGATCACAATTCAATTTTTTTTTACCTGCTACATGTGATGTATATTATGTGCACTTTATACAATTTATAGAAGAGTGTGTTCAACTAAAAAAAAATATTTACATATTAGCTAACAAAATTGACATGCCGTTTTTACTTAAAATAGTTTTTTATTACATTTTTGAATTTTAAAATTGTTGCCAGTTCATTACAAATGCATACAACTTATACTAATTAACTGTTCAGTACTTTGTGTGATGACAATAGCTATGTTCCCATCCAGCTGTTTTTATGCATATTTTGGGATATAATATAAAAATTAAAAATCACCAACATTTTTGTTGATCAAGCTCATTTAATTTGTCTCTATGGTGTTGGTGAAGCTCAGGGAGCTTCTCCACAACTAAACCAGCAACAGTGACAGAGGAACTGAGAATATGTGATTACCTCTATCCAGGGAGTTTGTAAAAAAAAAAAAATAAATACATTTTATTCCTATGCTAGACCTATTAATTGTAATAATTTAATTTATATGGTTATTTAAACAATGAATTAAGTAAATATGGAGAAATGAGAAAATAACACAACAGAGCATTTTGAAACTACAAATCAGTTAAATCATTGCATCATAAAACGATTTACTGTTTGGAAACCCTCAAATCAGATCATGTATCACGAGTCATTGATTCAGATCAGGCTCATTATCACATATCACGAATCAGTTGATTTAACGTTAGATCAGACATGGGATGTTTTTATCCCCACCAGGGATAAAAGTCATTCAGCATAGGCAGGGATGCATAGACGAGAGAAGGGAAAATCCTCCCATCCCCCGGCAAATCGCACTCTGCCTGTATCTATCCTTTTTCAGGTCAAGTTATTTAACTCTGGGGAAAAAAGTTACATTTACATCAGTTGTCAGAAGAAAGATGCAATAGATCCATTTGATTGTGGTATTGGAGCAGTCTTGTCTCAAAGCCATAGCAACCCAAGAAGTTAACACAACCCCCTCACCCCTCCAAAAGTAGGATACAGCAGAACTCTAAATGACATTCCGCCTTGAGGAAATAAAATATGCACTTGATGACAATCCCTGAAACATGATAGCTCCTAAATCACACAAAAATCATTAAAAAGAACCGGCTAGATAAACAACTTCCTGGAGAAGAAAAACCTGGGGATTGATAGTGTGGACATGACCTTTTGAGGCACTGCTGACGTGAAGCCTCATTGTTAAAGGCCAGGACACATAGAGTTGACAACCGGCCATCAGCCGATGTCTGGCCATGATTAAGTGTCTGTCCAGTTGCCATCAACCATCAGTGAGAATGAGAATTCTGATTAGATGTTCAGTTTTGAAAATGAGTCAGTGAATGAAAATGAGAATGAAATGAAAGTGATGAAAGCGAGCAGGCACGAACGCATGTGTTCGCAGTTTGCAGTTTACTGTAGTCTGGAAACATTATATTCTGTCACTCCTAGTTCTTTGAAGTTGGTTTGGTGGTGTAGTGAAGGGACTGAGGGTTAAGCTGGCATCCAAATGCAAACACCTCGTGGTCAAACAGGCACGGTCAAACACCAGCAAACAGTTCAATCCAGGCAAAGGCAAAAGAGTAATTCCAATAAATGGGCAAGGGTCAGGGTGGGCAGCAAACAATTAAAAAACTAGAAAACAGTCCAAGGTCAAAAACGCAAAGAAACAAGAAAAACACAAGAACAAGGGTATGGCTTTGCAATAAGCAGTGTATGAGAGGGAGTGAGGGCTTCTTTTATGATAGACAGAGGGGAAACCAAGACAGATCCAACCAATGAGAGTAAGACAAATGAAACCAGGGAACGAATCAGAACATGACACATGAAACCAAGGAACCAATGGAGACACAACACACAGACAAGGGTAGTACGTGACATAAACCTTTAAAGGAGCTCATGGGCCCTCCAGCTGGCGATTGTGACAGGTGGCATGACACAGAAGTTGCAATTGACATTCCATCCCTCTTGTGACATTTATCCACATGAAACAGTTTCTTGAGCAAAAAAAGGAATGTAGGGTGTGACTTAAAGTGCCCCAATTTTGCTATTTGTAAGGCTCCTAATATTGTTTTAGGAGTCTACTACCTGAGCCGGGACTCAGGCAAGCATAGAAGATCCAAATGCAAGCTTTATTAAAATACAGCATGGTCAAAACAGGTCCAAACAACAGAAAACAGGTATATACAAGGGCAAAACAGAATGGTAAACAGTATCCAAGCAATGGTCAGGGCAGGCAGCAAAATGTTCACAAAACAGAATACAGTCTGAGGTCAAAAAATCCAAGAGGGCAATCCAAAGTAGCAAATGAAAACAAGACAAGACTATGGCAATGGTAAACAGGGCAAAACAATGAATATGAACTAGAGAAAACGCAGGGCAGATCAATAACGATAGAACAATACTTTGGACCCTCCTGTTTGGCAGGCTCCCGCTTAAATGGCCGCCAAACAGGAAGTCACCATAGAGGAAGCAGAGGGAGCTGTGACAGTCAGTGCAGAGGTGAGATCTCTCTCTGCTGGCTTGGCATTACAGATCCCCCCTTATAAGGGCGCCACCTGACGTCTAAACAAAACCCAAAAAAACGTCTAGGAGGGTAATGGAGCAGTGACAGACAATGACAGACTGGGGGACTTGGGCCATGGAGCAGTGACCAGGTAGCACATAGCCATGGTGGGGCAGGCAAGGCAGGAAGCCATGGTTGGACCTCCTTCGCTGTGAGTTCATTGACGGTCTCCATGGCCATAAAAGGGCAGACAGAAAGTGAGAGAAGACTCTTTATTTTCATTTATTGTGCACTTTCTGACTTTTTGTGAACTGTGCAGATTGTTTACATTCACGTACAGCTACATCACACACTGCTTGAAAGGCATTATTGGAAATGGTATAATAGAGGTTCTTTAATTGACCTAACCAAGGAATTGATTGAATCACTGGATTGTTGTCATTATTGTTCCATCTACTTGCCAGTACACATATCATTAAAGAAGAGATGTTATTGCAAGTTGGAGGGAACATAATTTGGATAAAAGGCTGTGCAGGGGATGTGAAGTGCAGGGATGGGTTACCGTCTGTAATTAGAAAGGCACGAAACAAAAACATGTTCTTATAAAATAATGTGAGCCACTAAAGGTAGAGGTACATGGCTAACTTGCTAGCAGTAGCCTATATTACAGTACATAAGATTACACTTATCACATAAACAGAGTAAGGAGAGATGACTGAGGATGATGGCGAATAATTTACAGATCCTGAGTACCACTGACAAGCATCCGATCTTGTAAAATATGTGGCAAGTACTGACGCTCATTAGTATAAATGTGCAGGCGATCGCAAAAGGGTGCATATGAATCAGCGGCTCCCTGATGCCTGCATTTTATATACAGTATAATTACAGAAGGATATAACTGCAATAGAAAGTACTGAAATATATATTTTCTCCCCTGTGTTTCTTTTCTGCTATGTGAGCTATTGATATTATCTGCACTGTGAAACGGCCAATCAGTGCAGAGCTCAACAGTATTATTCACGACCCTTCCAAAACTGATCATTTCATTCTAAATCAAATCCTAGGGTTGCAAATGGACATGTAAAACTATTTCTGGAGATTTTCTGCCCTTATTTAAGCCAGATACCTTTAGTAGATATCAGAGAACAATTTAAAACCATTAATCATTTATAATGAACACGGCAATAATCAATGTTACTAAAAAAAAAAAAAGAATAATTGTCAATTTTTATGTAATGTTGACTTTATAGTGTGCTAATAAAGGATCGCGGGGGGCTTTTTACCTAAAATCGTTTACATCATTGAGAACTTTTATCAAATACTCATAAAACATTAGGATGCTCCGTTTACACAACCTTTACAAAACGTTAGCTAATGCCTTTGGAACATTTCCTATTAGCTGCAGTTTAGCTGTGTGTCAGGGGTCACAAGGAGTGGAGGGTATTGAGCATTGACTCTGATGTGTTATTTAAAGAGTGCCCTGTAACCCTGTGCGGGGCAAATGAGCTGCTTTAGACGACCCTCAGAGAGTACTCCGCGGCGAGGGGTCGAGGGTGGGGGTCTTCGTGATGAATGGATAGGGGGAGCGAACCGATCTGGCAGGAATGCAGAGACTCGAGTTGTAGTCAGGGAGGTTGTTATAGCTGGCAGAGCGCACCGCCAAAGAATGCATCATGAAAGAGAGAAGTGGAGGAGATACACTTATAGATAATAAAAGAACGGGAAAGGAGGGGAAAGTGAACAAAGAGGGAGAGAGAGAATGAGTGTGGGGGAGGAGATGTGTGTGCTGCTGCTGGCTGAACAAGGAACCAATTAGATGATGTGCTCAAGCGAGCTGCAGGCAAAGCACTCGAACTGCCACATGGCTGCAGTAATTAGTGACCGCTGGTCAAAGGTCAAACACAACTGTACCGTACATCAGGATGGGGAGGAGATGCGCACTCCGATATATTGAGGGAGTACAGTATACACATACATAGACATACAAGCATTGAGGTGCCGTTGTTGTAACAATAATCTGTTTAATACAGTATGTGTTTGTATTTTAGGACAATAAAACATGCAGAGTGATGTCTTAAAGCAAATGTTAAAATCCTGAAAGCTTTGTTTCCATGTTAGGTTTAGAGGTAACCCTCTAAAATATTGTCATTGTTTACTCATTGTTTCTTTTTTTGAAATCTACACAAATTGAACACACATACTATAAAAGTATATTTCGACAAGAAACTACGGTTTAAAAAGTCCTGATGGTGTCAAAAATGCTATTCATCAGGTTACCTATAATCCTCTAGGCTCCTGTGAATTTACCTGCTGTGAGTGTAATGGTATCCTTTAGCAGGTCTGTTCCGTCTTTATTTTTAATGTGCGTTGGAGTGGTGTTTGTCGGAAGATTGAGTCTCATATCTGAGCTGACATATGGTAACATGGCTGTGTGCATTCTGCAAACATTTTATTTGTTGACAAACGCTGCATGTTTTTTTTTTAAGGCAAAGCGTGTGCGTTTGCGCATATGTGCGTGCGTCAGAGTGAACTGCACATCGCTGAGTGTTGCGAACGTGTTGTGGGAGTGTCAGTGTTTGTGTGCGCTTGTATGTGTGTGAGCGCGTTTGGTGCCGCATATGTGCGAGAGCGTCCCACTGCTTGGAAAGTCAGCTGCACGGTTTGCCAGCTGGCACCGTGCCCCATTGGCAGGCCGCTCGGTTAGAACAGCGTGCCTGTCTTGATCAGGCCACCTGTCTTCGCTGTGAAGGCGTGTGGCAGAGCTCACTGAGGAGAGAGGAGGAGGAGGAATCTGCTAAAGCAGCCGGAGAACAAAGAACTGGCACTGGGCGCTGCCCTCCACAGCAGGACGAGACCCTCTTGCAGGAGATCAGCACTGGTTCAGAGAGGAAACGCTGCTGTGTTTTAACTAGAACTTGAGATTTCTTATGAATGAGTCTTGACATTGTTTTTGTTTTTTGTTCTCTGTTTTCAAATTCAAATTTTATTTTTAAACTCATTCCTTAACAAAATGTAGTTCTTTATTTGCATGGTATGCCAATTTGATTTCTATTAATTTAGGTCAAATTGATTCAGATTTTCTGTGAAATGCAGGATGTGTTAGCATATGCACAAATGCCTGGTTGTATATAATGGGGATTTGTGTTTGGAAGGGTTGATGGCGGCCTTTGTCATAAAGGGTAAAAAAAAAAAGTCAAAGCATGTAGTTCTTGTCAGTGTGTCATTGTGTTAACAAGCACCTGCTCAATTATTCAGCGCTGCATGTGTGTGTCTCTAGAGTGAGTCTGATTCAATAATGGAGTAGCCCGTCTTTGACCAGCAACACATGTCATTCAAATAAGCACAGGAAATTAGATTTGGGTCAGCGCTCAGTTGGAGTGGATGTGAAAAAAGACAGATAATATGAACAGGGAACAAGAATTGGTCTGTACAGTAACGCTCATGAGTTGTTGATGTTATTCACCATACAGTGTGGTTTTCCGTGCCCTATTTTATGTTAGACTATTATCATAGATCACTCAAAATAAAACTTCTGTTATCATTCACTTATGTTTTTCCTAACCTGTATCAGTTTCTTTATTTTTATTTACCACTGTTGTCTATTAAACAACCCCTTCAACAACTTTCTATTAAATAGGCCAACCCAGGTAAGAAAACTTCACCTCTCAAGCCATTAACCATATAGGTTACATATAAGAAAAGAATGTAGATGCACAGAGTAAAGGAAAGAAATGAAAGCAAGAGCGTGTGATTAAGTTAGGGATTCTTTTCATTGACATGGGTGTGTGTGCTTCTGGAGGTCAGAGGGGACTGAATATTAAAAGGCAGTTTCTGTCTAATTACAATGGCTTAGTCTTATAGTTTTTATAGGCTTAAGGTTGACCTTTGACCTCCTACTGAAGGCAGAATCAGTTTTCTAAAACCTCTTAACCTTGCACCACCCAAACACAGTGACCTGAAGAGTGCAGCAGTTTAAAATGTTAGAAGGGCACTGATGTATTGATTTATGAGACCCGTGTTTTAGTTTCTTGTCGTCTTTTAAAACCAAAATGACATACATCTGTACGCACTATAGTCAGGTTATAAATCTGCATACAGTGAATCTTCAGCAGAGTTTCTGTCATAGGGTCCTATGATTTCCATGATGTGGAAAACACAGATGGAATAATGGAATCCAGGCATAAATGGAATTTACGGTATCATTCGACTTTCATTTAAATAAAATTTGCATAAGATTATAAGTATTCAGCCATCAAAATAAAAGTTCCGTCTTGAAGACATTGGGGCAGAAATATATTATTACTGTTCAGTAGAATGTACTACTGCTACTGCTACTATTCAATTATTGAAACTTAAATTTTTGAAAGGAATAATCACACAACATTTCTTCCATGTTTTGATTTTAATAGTAAATCTTTAGAAAATAGTAAAAATAGTAAAGTTTGTTTAATTTTCAATCATTATAATATAAATTAAATCAGTGTATTGTCTTTAGTTGATAACCAGAAAAAAAATTCTATACAACATAATTGTAGACTATTTTGAATACTTAAATAAATTAAGTTGTATAAATAATAACTTAAGTTGTTTGTGCATTCAGATAGAGAGCTGGTTAACAATAAAAAATAGTGAGGAAAAAAAATCTAAATTCAAAAAAATTCATAGGGCCCTAAACATTTTTCAATCATTTTTGTTAATTTTTTAATTAATAGATTTTTAATTCATTTTGATTAATCAAAGTATTTTTGATTAATACAATTTAATTTAACCATTAAAAAAAGAATAATAAAAGCACATTTTGGAGAAAAAAAAGAAAGAAATGGATTTCATAGGGCCTAATACATAACTAGAGGAAAAAGGTTTTTCTCATCAAATGCCCCCTTGACCCTTGTAATTAAATAGCCTGTTTTGCCTCTGTATCTTTAGAAACTTATTTATGGGCTTTTTGTGCCTTTAATGATACAGGATAGTGGAGACTAGCAGGAAAGCATTGGGTGGAGAGAGTGGGGCGGGATTGACAATGGACTTGCAGTTGCACTGTACTGTATGTCAGCACACAAACCGCAAAACTATCACCGCCATCAGCTTTAGAAACTTTTACATGTGATGTGTCTCTGCTGTGACATGCTTTTTGATTTAATAAACCAGTTAGGTGTTGCAAGAAGCAAATCCTCTTCCCATTCAACTTTAATGAAACACAGGAGAAACATGCACATGGAACACAGAAAAAGGAAATTTACTAATTAAAAACTGATTTATTTCTCCATTTTAGTTTAGTTTTGTTTGCATTTTATTTTTAGAAATTGAGAATCCACTATGAATTGTTTGGATGTTGGCAGGTTGTTTATGGGGAGGAGTTTAAAAATAAGGGGGCTTGGCGGTTGAAAAGGAAAGTCATTTTAGATCAATACGTTTATCTCACAATAACACCAGAACCACAAATTAAGAAGGTAAATAGAGTCTGTTTTGATTTCATGTTGACTTTAAGATCACAAACATCTATGTGTGTGTGTGTGTGCATTGATGAGAGACAGCTTGTGTTGTGTTTCTCAGCATGCTGTAGAGATTTGTGACAGCTACAGACACACACTGTGCTTTGAGCCTGTGCTGTTGTGGGATAAAGGAAGTGTCTGTGAGCGAGCGTAAACCTGCGAACACAGCCGCAGATCAGGCATCTCACCGCTCCGACTCCACAATAAAAGAGCTTGTGCTTTTGTTCTGCTGAAATCCAATTATAGCAGCTCTGCCTCTGTGTTCTCATTCCTCATTGTCCAAACCCCCTAAATGCGGAACGTAACGCTGGATCCAGATAACTCAAATGAGTGGGCTCTGTTAGCATTGAGCTGCCAGTGTTTAGCACACTGTACATGAACCCAATAGAGCTCCCATGGGACTGCATGTATACTTAGACCTTATGAGGGCTATGCTGCGACATATTCATGCAAAGAACTAGCAGCCATTTCTAGAAACTCCTCTAGAAATTTTAAAGACTGTAAAATGAGACCTGTATGGAATACATTTGTTGGCAGATTTTGGACGTTAAATAAGGACATTTAAAAGGTAACAACAAAGTACCATCTTAGGATAATATCTTTTTGGACTTGCAGCAGGGTAGTTCCACAGTAGTCATTGAAATATTTTGGAAAACATGTAAATGCCTTAATATGATAGTTATTTAGTACCATGGTATAAACAGTGTAAAAATGTACCAAGTTGTTACCATCTGATGCATCATTGTGCTGTTGTACCAGCAAATGGACAGCAGCTGTACAAATTAAGTAATTGACGGTAAGCACAGACCTACAGTATTCTCCTCTCTTTATTAATGGTTACTATTATACTAGCTTCAACCACTAATTATGGTCACATTCCAAATCCCTAAAGGCTATAGACATGTCAGTCAACCCAGTGTCATCAAATGATTGACAGAAATAGTAATAAAAAAAGGTGAGCTGGCATCCTGACTCTTATGCACTGTCACTGTCATAGAGAAAAGCCTAAACATTTTTGATGATATGATATTTTATACCTGCTGATCCTAAAATACTAGTTCCGTGGAACTGTTGAAGGCAAGATCTTGCGTCCTTGCTCTCACAGATATGCAGTTACCTGGATGGTGGTCATGATATCTGCCCTCTCATCAGAATATGATACTGAAGAAACATTTCACCCAGGATCAAACTGTCTGTATTTCTATTTGAAGGTTGAAACAGCAGCAGAAAGTGGATCTGTGTGAGCGAAGTAATGAGATGGAGTGTGTGTGTAGCCTAGTCTGTGAGGCCCCACTCTCGGTCTGCGCTGTCAGATGGAGGTAGATTTAGGATCTGACGGATCTTGGGGGAGGTGATGGGGTCACAGCGCAGTAGCCTCTGTCTCTCTGTGTACATTCTCATGCTGCTTTTGTCCTCTCGACCTTCTCAGCATTCACTCGCCCCCTCCATTTAACACCACACATCCATCAACACCCGCCTCCCTGGAGATCACCGTGGCAACCCTTTACATGGCAAGGGCAGAGGGCCCCTGGGGGATGCTTTCTGGCGCCATGACAACTAGGGTTTCCTTGAGTCAGCCTGCTTATTCGTGCGATTTGAGCGTTGTAAAAGCAACAGTCTTGACAGGAAAGCCAGATTTTATGTAAGTTAAAAACAACACAGTAGTCCATTCCAAGCGCACCACTGAAATGACCTATATAACATTTTTAAAAGGTGAAAATGTGCTCTGTAGTTCAAATTATGTACATTATCTGCATGCAAAGAATAATGAGATGTTGTACCACGTGTCAAAGTATGCAATATACATAATACTATCTAACTGTGCAACATAACTTAACTTGGCTAATTTTTGGACAACTAAATTTTTATGATTATTGGACACTACTCGCTAAATATCACATTGAACCTAACAAGGGTCACTTTAACATAGAATACTACACTTCGTACTGTCAGTCTTTGCATGGTGCTTTTATATATAAATATACATAATATATAAAAGCAGTGTCATTCTTATCTTTGAGCGACAGAAAGCCACTAGTAATAACTAATAACAACTGCTTTCTGTGTCTGTTCTGTAATTACACATCTCTCCAGAGTGTGAGTTTGTGACCCTCACAGTGTCTATGCCATCAGACGCACCATATGATACAGTGCAGTTGCTGCCCCTGAGACCGCCCTTGTAATTAGCTGACACCCCCCCCTCCCCAAAACCATCGCCCACCCGCTGCTCTCAGCACCGCTCTTGAGTGCTCACCCTATGCCTCAAACACTTATGCTCTGCATTTTCTGCCTATTTTGCACTCACTGAAAACAAGCCTTTCTGTCCTATGATTCCTTGAGTGCTTCTCAGCTGTAGTTTTAAGCAGCTGTCAGCAGGACTATTGTGGATGGAGTCTATCAGGTGTGGCCTTAACAAGCTGAGAAACTCCACAGAAACCTTAGATTTGCAAGACCAGCACAGCAATGTGTATGCTTGTAGTGCACTGCAAAAGTAGGTACAAGTACAAGATGTTCCTGGATCAACGTTCTTAATTTTTCAGGAAATATCTGTTTTAGACTTATGATAAGGGTTAGATGCTTCTAAATCATCTATCATTTTAAGGGATACATTTTGGATAGAGTTACGTTTAGGGATAGGAACTGGGATAAGTCTATATTTTTAGACAGTAATGTTTATCCAGGATCATGTCTTAGTTGGCAAAATCACGGCGACCCGTAAAAGTACTGGTAGTGGAGACCTAAAATACTGAACTTTAACCATGACCATAAACCAGGTTGACAATAATGAAATAATTGGGTCAATCTCAAACTCAGAGTCCATAGATACCAAGAAGCAAACAGCCGTTGGTGTACTGGCACACAAATAAGCACTCGCTGAAGTTGCATAAGCATATCTGTCCATGCCTTGCACGGGCGTAGACAGTGAATGCTTGTTTAGCGCAGCTTAAACTAAAATGCACTTTTGAAAAGTAAACATCAGTTCTATGCAGAATACTTTTAATTTCACCTTAAAATACATTAACTGAATTCAATTTAACCCTCTGGAGTCTAAGGTGATTTTGGGATCCCTGAGATGTTTTGACATGCTCTGATATTTGTGGTTATTTCAGCTACTTATAACATATTTTTTTATAAAGCAGAAACTGTGCTACAATAATATATGACCAGTATGGATGTACATGTTGGCACCTGCAATAGCTTGTTTGCTAACCACTAAAAATTATTTGATTTAAAGGGGTCATCCGGTCCTACATGCACTTTTACAGGGTGTTTAGACAGAAATGTGTGTTGGGAGTGTGTGTACACAACCACCCTACAATGATAAAGATCCACAAGTAGTTTTTTTTTTGATTTAATAAAAATAAGTTGCCACTTCTGAAATAAAGCCATTCTCAAAAGCATGTCGTTGTGGGGTCACACAGACAGAGGCCACTCCCACAATAGTTGATTGACAGCAGCATGTCACACAGACTGAACTGGTGGAGCCATCATCAGACATAGACACAGAGACAAGCTAGCGATTGAGGTGTTTTGTTGTAGAATCTATTAATGAACATAGCGGTAGTCATTTACTCCCAACATCTGAGTGACTGAAGACGCGGAAGATTAAAGTTACGTTTGGTTCTGAATGGAAATGCACCCTTGATCAACCTAAACACATTTATTTTCGCGCGAATCATTCATGATCCAGCCTCACCTACAAAAGCAGTGAGTATAATGTCTTTTAATGAATCTTTGCAAATCGCCTTTCCTAATAATGTGCTAATTAGCAAGTTTCACTAAGAATACGGCTAAAGAAAGATCCCAGAGAGTGCCTCGGAAAAGAGGGGCGGAATCAGCAGAGCTCGTGAAGATTTAAAGGGGAAGTACACAAAACAGAGTGACTTCAAAAGAACTGTTTTTGACAGTATAAGCTAGTGGAAAATGGGCTTTGTATGACACCTTTAATATTTTGGAATAATTTATTTTACAAAGGCTGCATGCTAATTAAGTAACATCTTTGTTTGGACTGTTGAATGTGTGTTGATTGTGTTGTTTGAATTGTAACTATGCAGATGTTACCTTTAATTTCACACCTGGTCCCAATCACAGTCACTACTTAAGGGCAGACTTACCAAACAGTCAGCGGCTGAGCACAACCTAACCTGCGATATTTACCACTTCTCCGCATAGCAAGGAGTGTGTATGGTGATTCCAGTACAACTACCCTTTGTTATGATCAGTAATGCCTTTTCTACCTTGTGAAACACTGTTGTGGTGAATAAACACTGTTTTATATAACTTCCTTTCATCTCTGGTTTGTCTGAGCGTGACAGTAGTATAGCTCCGCTATGTGTCATTATACTTTTGTTGCACAGTACAGTACAATGTGGTCCAAGAAGTGTCTCTCTGTTTATCTTCTCATTTAAAGGTCTGTGAACTGTGAAAAAAAAATGTATACCGCTTTCCTCTCCTATCTCCTCTACTAAGATAACTGCAGGGAGAGCCATTCAGCCCTCTGCCCTGTTAATTAGCCTTGTAATTACAATGTGATCAGTGCAGCACAGCTCAAGAGTGTAATGGTGTGCTGTCTTACTAACAGAGTCTAGTTAGAGTCTAGTGTGAACAGTGCAATATGTTTAGTGAAGTAGCAAAGACTTAAAGATTTGGAATATAGCTCACGAGTCACAGAGCTCTATTATTGTTTTGTAGTTTATTTTTGGTTTAGCTTGTCCACTCACTGTCCACTTTCATTTTATAAAAGACAGCGTGTGCATTTGCCTGCTAAAATAAGTTGAAAACCAAACAAATATCCCGACAGTGTTTTCTAATCAATAATAATGCATCAATAATACATGTGTTAGCTAAGTATCAGTCAGAACTAAGAGCGTTAAAGAAAAATGATTTGGACAAAATGTGCACAGCACTATAGCTACACTTTTCACTCACTTTTTGTATTCTCTCGATATTTCATTCACTTTGCCCATCCACTGCTTCTATTGGAAGTGTGATTTGTTAGGGCAGCAGCCTAGTGTTTGAAACCAATTAAGCCTTTACAAACGAGTATTAATCATGAGGGCCAAGGCCGATCAAAGGCAGGCCTCCCACATCCGGAGGTATAGATTTCCATTTTCTGGAGGGAGAGAGGCCAGCGCGTGTGTCTCTGTGGGCAGATCACCTCCTGTTCCAGCAGCAGATAATTTGTTTTCAATGGGTCTAGATCAATGGGCCTGACTGTTCTAGGAACAGAGGGGACACTGCATTGGTAATTGGACAAAGTAAATTGCAGTATTTGTGAGAAGCCAAACAGGTGACGTCAGATGGCCTAAGCTGTCTAACGTTTTGTGTGCATGTGCATGAGTCTGCTTCAGCCCTTATAGTTTCAGTAAATTGACTGACGCTGTGATGCATGTCTTATTGGCTTCAAAAAGGTCAAATAATGCTATATTAAAACATTCTATTTTTCAGCCGGTAAATGAGACTGTACTGTGATCACCATACACATCGCCAGTACGTCACAGCCATCTCTCTACGTCTGTAGCCATGACAACCCCAGCAGTAGAAGACAGGGAGCCTCTATCTTCTCCCTATCTGTCTATTTGCATCATCATCTGTGTTAAAGGCTCTGTTAAAGGTGGGGCAGGCAGCCATCACCATTAATTTGCAGATTAATCTATAACAAGAAGGCACACTGATCCCAGAAAACGTACAATCTACATACAGTACTGCTCCTATCACGTCTTGCTACTATGCTGTAAACCTTTACATCTAAATAAGCTGCGCATAACTGTTTTAACTCTAACTTTAATTCTGTATTGATAAAAAAAAATCTAGTGAGCTTCCTACCTAGACAGGAGTCATTGGCAACAATACGAGTTAGCATCACAAAACTGCTTTAAAAAACCTTGATGTATAAATAATCTTAGGTCATGGACATTAAAGATAATATTATATATATGTGTAACCCTCCTAACTCTATCTCTTAAGCAATCTATTGTTTCCCTTTATGTTTTTAGAATATTTTTTTGTGTGCCACCTATGAAGAGCATTCCATATTATTCCACATTAAAGCGGTTACCAAAATATTAAGGATTTTTCATTACAATGTTATTTTATTAAAGAAAGTCATTAAATAGAATTCATGACACTGGCACCAAACCATCCCTTAATTTGAGTCCTTCAGTCAGTCTGTTGACCGGAACAAATGTGACTGGCAGTGTCCAATGACTGTACTCACTTGAAGTTAATGGAGCCTTGTCGCCGCTGCCTTAATAGGAAGAGCGTGCCTACCCTCAAAAGAGAGCGTTCTCTTTTCTTGTGTATTGATACTGAAGTCATTGCTGGGCCAAGGAGCTGACAGCCAAGGAGTCCATCGAGCCATTTTCCCAGACAATTTGCAGGAAGCCAAGCCACCAGTGGTTGAAACAGATGCCCAGTCACGGCAAAAACAGCAAATTTGCCATTTTTGGTTCTTTTGGACATTTTATTTTATCTTTTAAATTTTTTTCTGCTCATTTTATGACCATTTTCTACTCATTTTATTTTATGCACCCACTATATCTTCACTCCACATTTGGCATAACACAATTAAAATCAGCTAGAATGCTGTGTAGTGATACAAATATAGTCTTTATAGCGGTTGTAGCTGTGGTTCATCATAAATGATAAATTAGTTAACATAAAAAATAATAACAAATTAACAATGACCAATATTTGCAACAGTAATTCAGTAATGAAAAACAAATCTTACACCGTGTCCTAACTACACGTGATAAAAGTCTTTTCCATGTTAATCAGAGGTTCTGTCCTAACCGTGACAGCGACAGGCAAAAGGTTCTATTTCCGCGATGTTGTGACTGGAATAACAACATACAAGCTATATGACAGTGGATAATCTCAGGTGATTATGTGCTTTATTCAAAGTTTAACATGTCCAATATGAGTTTAAATATCATATTACGTGACCTTATAGCCATACTGAAAGCAACAACAGACAGTTTACACATTTTGAAAATAAATGAAAGCAAAGATGACCATTATTCTTACAACTGTGAACTCGCTGTGAATCCAATAGTTTATTCCATGACAAAGATGTTATCAGTCAGTGTGTAGATTTAATGATGTTAAAAAGGTTTGATATTTATGAATTAGATTATAAACTTTTCAATTTCATTGCGAGGGCAGTACGCTTTCAGAGAGAGCCCGCCCACATACACTTCTGATTGTATTAGATTATTGTAATAATAAAAGTCTCCTCCCCTTTTAGATCATTCTAGTATCACTCGTCAGACACCAGCATAACTATCAACTTGTTACGTGAAGATGAAGTGTGAGTGAAGAAACAGGTTTTCCATTATTTGTCGTTTGTGAGTGCATTCTTTGTTTGGCTCCTGCTGCTCAGATGGATTGCCTTCATCAGTGCATGTCAGAAGCAGTAAGGGAAATTTATATAGCATGTGGCATTAAGCCACCAACAGGGATGGCATCACCACTGAATAGGAAAGTCATAGAGTGATACGAATTTTGTGCAAGCCTTTGAAGGTTCTCTATGAGATGTTGCAGGATTTTAGCTCGATTTAATTTTTATCTCAAATCGTATGCATCACCCCTTAATCGTCTTGCTGCAATACCAAAACAAACACAGGCAGAGCACCAAAGCAATAACAAACTATGGCCAACCAATCGGCAAGAAGAGGTGGGGGTTAATGCGCTTGCACATAATAGACAGAGTTTATTGTACAGCGTGAATCTGAGAGTGGGTTAGCTGAATAATCTATATAATTTTGGGAAAATGGCTGAGGCAAGACTGAAGAAAAGACGCTCGGAGGAATATAAGGCGAGAAGAAGAGAAATTGAGAAGAAATGAAAAGACCCGGATTTACATTGGGGATTCACCGTCAAAAGGACTTTCAAACGGATGCACAGGTGGCAAGAAATGACACTTGTATTTTTCAAAGTAATAGTTTGCAGCTTTTAGCTTCATTAGGTTTAGGTCTGTAGGTCCTTACTAGCTAGTACTTTTGATCACAGGTAGGATAAATTCCAGAATAAGCATTTCTTTGGCATTCGCTTCTAGAATAGTCTTCAATATATCAGCTGTAACTAATAAAATAATATCGTAAAACTATTGTATAAAGACTTGTCATATAAATTTACTGAGCAGTTCACCGAGCAGTTGGAGTTTCCTGGTTCGCATGTTAGCTTGATGCTAGCTCTGTCACTGTCTCTCTTGGGTTAGCACCACCTTTCGTATCATGGGGGATCTTGCTCTGTTTTGTTTTGTATTTACGTGAAACGTCAGCAGAAGTGATGTCAAACAGCATCTTATAGAGCACCTTTAACTCTAGTCTCAAGGTTAACCCTAAAAGCGAGGGGTTTTATCCTAAAATTATTAACTCCCATGTTACACAATTATTTCCATTAGATAATAATGCATATTACTTTCATCTGATTAGAAGTCCATGAAAAGATAAAAAGTCAAATGTATTTATACAGCAATTACATAGTATGCGTTTTATTACATTGTCATAATTTTTTAACTGAGGTCTTGAACTGAGAAACCAAATTCCCTTAATCTTTTGACATTTAAGAGGTCGTTGAAACCAAACGATAAAGATGGCTCTGAAGACAACAAGATGCTGTCCAGGTTGTGGAAAAAATATTGCCAGAAAAGACAATGCTGTGACTATACTGAATCCAAAAGTGTATCAAGTGTAAGCAGCTGTTTTCATTACATGATCACTATTTCTTTGTCTGTTAAACAAGATTGTTTGATATGAGTTTTTTTGTACCTAAATTACTGCAGCTTCCATTTCTGAAGGACGTACAGTAGACCAGGGGTCTCTAGACCCGGGCCTGCAGAGTTTAGCTCCAACTTGCCTCAACACACCTGCCTAGAGATTTCAAGTTAACTTAGAAAAACCTTGATTAGCAGGTTCAGGTGAGCTAAACTCTGTTGGACACTGGCCCTCTAGGACCAAGTTTGGTGATCCCTGATATAGACTTTTAAACATACACAAGCCAATCATAGCAGTGGCCGTTTATTTCTGACACTACAATCTAACACACCTATTCAAACAGAGCATTCTGATAAGAGTTAATAAGAAAAAATCGTATTACCTCAAAATTAGTTGTTGTTGTTGTTTTTATGTCAAAATCATTATATAATAACATTATAACTGGAAGAATGGTACAAAAGTATAAAAAAGAGGCAGTTTATAACCCTTTAAAACTTAACACAAGGGCCAAAAAGGTCATGTGTCAAAGCAAAGGCATGACATGCAGTCAAATCTTAAACAATTGCTAGACAATGAAACTGACCAATCAGCAAATTACCATTCAAAAGGGATGACAATTAGCAGACCTCCAGTGTATACACATGTTGGAGCTAAACTATTCAGGACATCGGCACTCCAGTCCAATCGCCCACCTCTGATATAGAGACTTTAGTCTTTGCAACCTCAGAGATCTTACTTATGCAGCTTGTAACACTCCAAAAAGAAAAGAAAACTTGAAGTCGTATCATATGACCCATTTAATACATTCTTTCTTGACCAGAAAATACTGTCCGCATTACATTACACAGCCTTTCTGTCATTTATTATAATAATCTGTTGTCGGACCAATCAAGCAGAAAGAAATGACTTATGAATAAACACTCCCCACTGAAATTATCTACATGATATTACTGTCAACAACATATCTAAACATACGCTGTGTATTAAATAAGCAAAAGTGTTGGGTAAAAGCCCTCTCACTGCCTTCCCAGCATGCTTAATTAATCCAATTGAGCTTCTTAATGTCTCATCAATAGCCATTGTTTAAAGATGGATAGGTTATCCCAGCAAATCCCATCCGCTGAAGCCTGCTTCATCACTCGATAATACTTACGAAAGAGAGGGGAACTGCACTCATGCAGATCAAGGGAGGAGAAGAGTTTTCTCATATACGCCTGCAGCTCAAATCTCTCAGATCAGCATAGAGCGTGGGCTCACGCCTGCATTTATTGGATTGGAGTGGATTTGATTGGGTGGCTTATAGTTTTAACATGCTGGAAAACGACCGTCATGCTTTTCCCAGCTTTGCATGTGCCAAGCTGGAGTGTGCATGTTTAGGGTGATAATCTCTCTCTGATCTGGGTGAAACTGAACTTCATGCTAAACAGTGAAATGAGAGATTTAGAATAAATAGAGAAAGAGTGATTTCCAGAACATCGCATGTGTGTCCCATGTTTAGTGCTATGTGCAAAACAAACAGCATTGTAATGTTAATATTTGTGTGTGTGTGTGTATATATATAATATATAATATAATGTGTGTGTGAACGTCCTTGAAAGAAAAAAAAAAATAAATTATATATATACATAAACTAGGGGGGGCAACATAATTTTAATTAATAATAAAATAAAAATAAGCCAGTTGTTGTTGTTTTTGCATTTGTTGCCTTATAGCTTTTAGAAATTGAACTACTCATTGGTGATTGGCCACTCCTCCTACTTGGTGCTGCTGGACTGTGAGTAAAAGACCCACAGCAGTGCCAGGGCTGAGACTGGCATCACCACAGCAGGGGGAGGTCTGGAGCTCTGCTCCATCTGCTGCTGCCCAGGCGGTGTGCCCAGAATAGTGCCCTTCATGCACACACTCATATTCAGAGCATCTCCCATGTTATGAGCCCATTTTTCTGCCCTGTCTCTTCCATCCACCTAAAATGGCGTCTTGCTCTCTTAATCTGAGTTTAATATCTAGTGGGCTTTTTTTCTTTTCTGTACATGTCTGTTAACTTGTATTTGATATTATTATGCTGAAATGACAATTATACAACAGATTGTTCTGATTAAAATTTAATGGGGTGAGATACAATTGATTTAAAACCACTGTAAAATAGGTGATATACTGTTCACAAAGAGGTGCTGCACAATATCTTTATTAAAATGTTTATTTTGACTGTTATCAGGGAATCATTCGGACCTGAGACACTGCTGTTTTGATAAACACCTGTTTACCAAAAATGTTATAATAAGGTACATATGGCTGCTGCGGTTAAAGCAAAACAGTATCACTATGTGCCGTTACATTCTCTCGTTACTTTATATGAGATTAGCTCTTTTTTTTTTACTCAAATTAAGGACATGAATCCATTATAAAGCACTAAAAATGCAATGTTTGCTATCACTTCCATTTAATGATTGTTATTACTTCATGTGGCTAAGGAGTGGTTTGAAATCAGCAGTGATGTCGTTTTCTTCTGTAGTGGAAAAAATACACACACACACACGTGGATGAGCAGATCTGACCGCAAGTGATCAGAGTGTGTTTGACAGCCCATTACTTGCCTGAAAGCCACATAGATCATGGTGTGTTTACCCGTCTCATTACTTTGTCACTGCGTACAGATCGGCCAGTGAGCAGAGAGGGATTGAGTGTGTATGTGTGTGCCTGGGGCGGATCTCTCAAGCACCCTGATGTGTGTGTGTTATGGATGAATATGTACACTACATGAAAGTCTTCTGAAGTGTGTTTCTATATAAGAAGTAAATATATTTACCCACGTTGTGTATACATATTTGCATAAAACAACAGCAGTGTGAAGTAGGGATGTCACGATCAGGTTTTTTGTGAACCCTGATCCAAGTCATTGAACATCGAATGTCCCGATCTGAAACTTGTATTTTCCTAGTGCTTGGTGTACATTTCAACTGCATGGAAGTTCAATCCTATACAGGGATTTCTAGATTGTCAGGGCAGGGGCTCATTTCTATTTTATCCTTCTATCATCAATAATATCCAATATATATTTGTATAATTTAATTTATGTCACTGTTCTAACGCATCACACGCACATTTGAGTTGCTTCATTTCATTTTTACTTTCTGCAGACCAGGTTATTGGTAAATGCAAGAACTGTCAGTCTGAGCGATCAATACAAGTGCATTCCTGCTGTAAAACAATACACATTTATGCATTGCGTTGTGTTGCATTTGGGCCTATCTCACCCAGAAAAGAAAATCAGCTTGTGTTTTACTCACCTTCAAGCCATTCTAGGTGTATATGACTTTCTTCATAAAACAACCTGTTGTATTAAAAATTGTCCTTGCAAGCTCTATCATTATAGGGGATGGATTTATATGAGTAAATGTAATAAAACATGCCTCACATGGTTCCAGGGATGAAGCAAATCCATGCAGTTTTGTAAGATATATATATATATATATATATTTCAAAGGTTATAAACACGTTTTTCTTAGTTCTGCTGACTATGGAAACCGGACCAGTCGCAGCGGTTGTTGTAGGATATATGCATCATGCGCAAGCCTCTGGAAAATGTAGGAGCAAAGTAAAGAGAAAAAACTTGGTCTCATCTTGGTTTATACTGCATCAAAATTCGTTTTGCACTTCTATTTCATCATTGGCATATCACACAATGTTGTCGCCGTATTTTGCCAGAATTAACTTTTAAATATATTTATGTTGTCTACTATGGTGTGGCCAAGCATGGCCCAGAACCCACATATGTGTACTGCTACATGTCCTTGGTATTGAAGGGCCAAACCATTCTCAGTGCTTAACCGTTCCACTCTGGACAGATCTGACCCATAATACAAATTTGTCAAAGGTGCACTATGTACGTTTTTGACTCTTCTAAAGCCAAAAAATAATATAGCATGTTTGTAAATATTTAGGAAACATGCTGTAACCGTACGGACCTCTGTGGCGCTGTCCGACCATCATCAGCGGGAACCGTCTCCGGAATACTAGTTCCCACCCGGACCTGTTTTGGCCGAACACCCGCTAGCATTTCCGCTACAGGTGTTCGGCATTATCAGTATTATTTAAGGGACTCACGGACTGCAGTTCGTTGCGAAGTTTTGCTCGTTTACCGACAATCCTGAGCGTTTTTGGAATACCTTTTGGACTGACCCTTTGTTTCACTTTTGGATTGTTTATCTTGTCTCTGAACCTCTGCCTGATACCCCGACCCTCGCCTGGACCTGTTAACGCGTGAAGTTTCCCGCCAGGGAGCAATGTTGCAGACGCATCATCAACAGCTCGAGAAGCTTACACGTATGACAGAGGAAATGGGTCAGTCGTTGCATACTTTGAACACTGAACTTTTGAAGCTCTGAGCACCGCCATCGCCGCCATGACGCCTCCTACAGCTTTTACCGCTCAGCCGTCGCCGAACCCCACCAACATCGCTCGGGTGTCTCTTCCGGAGAAATATGATGGTTCGCCAGGAAAAAGCCGAGGATTTGTGATGCAGTGCGGACTATACATCAGTCACCAGCCAGGCGGTTTCCCAGATGACGAAAGTAAAGTTTCTCTGGTTTGTTCGCTGTTAACAGGAAGAGCACTTGACTGGGCTACAGCGTTGTGGGAAGGACAGGGGATCGCTTATATGAGCTACTCTGAGTTTATGCGGTGCTTCAAAGGGTGTTCGACCACGCCACGGATGGGCGCGAGCCCAGTTAAGAGATTCTGAGTCTCAAGCAGGGAACCAGCTCAGCAGCGGACTTCATTTTGCAATTTCGCACTCTGGCAGCACGTACTGGATGGCCTCCCGAGCCCCTCAAGGCGCTGTACAGGAAAGTGCTCAACCGTGAACTGCAGTCAGAGCTTGCCTGCCGCGTCGAGGGCCGCACCCTGGATCAGTTCATGGAGCTCGCTATCCAGGTTGACAACTTGATCCGCTCCAGACGTCCACGGCCCTTCACTGCTTCACGGCCCTTCTCTACACCTTCCA
>JAUMHP010000073.1:6083503-6124475 GCA_032361065.1 Enteromius trimaculatus | reverse complement strand
ACTCAATGCCAGGCAAGCCAGATGGTCTCTTTTCTTTTCACGATTCGATTTTACCATAACCTACCGACCAGGCTCTAAGAATTGTAAGGCTGACACCCTATCCCGCCAACATGAGGTCGAGTCAGATATTCAACCCCCCGAATTCATAATTCCACCACCTCGTATCTTTGCTCCCATCCGGTGGGACGTCATGACCGAGATCGATGAGGCTTTGAGCAGAGACCCTTCTCCAGCGGAATGCCCAGCAGACAAGACGTATGTTCCTGAGAACTTGAGACAACGACTCCTTCACCAAATCCATGACCTACCCAGCTCCGGGCATCCAGGCATTACAGCTACAACTGAATTAGTGACCAACAGGTTTTGGTGGCCAACTCTGTCCCGTGAAGTCATACAGTTTGTTCATCAATGTGTGACCTGTAATGCCAGCAAATCATCCAAACTAAAAAATGCTATGTTTACCTAATCATCGCTAAACACATTCTACCAGCACATTTCCCCACAGTCAGCCAACCATGCAAAGAATTCCATGCCTAAAGCATTTTATAATCGTGCTGTGCCCAGCTGAACTCAAGTGGACAAATAACTGGAACCATTCCTTACAGTTCTTACAACCGATTGGCCTGATGGTGGAAATGCGGCTAATGTGTTCTATTTGCTTTTGATGCAACATGACATAATGCTCATGTCCAAACATGCAACTTCTTGCTTCAAAACACAGTAAAAGGGAATTGCCACTAATGGGAGTCCTGCTTGAAGCAGTAGTATGTTAATATAACAAACATTAACAAATTAGACCTAATTGTAATGTGTTGCCAGCATTTTTAATGATGTGCATTTAATTTTTGTCAAAATATATTTATTTATATGGTTAAGTTCTCTCTGTTATCTCTTTTTCTTCTATATGTTTCCTGCCCTACCATGTCATCTCATGTCATGTGATCTGCTCTGTAGGTAAGAGACTTTTATTTTGCAATCCATTATAGTAAAATACCTTTGCTACCACCTTTGCTATTCATATTTACTGAAAAATAATGGGTGACACTCCAAAGGTTTTTAAGTGAAGCTTTTTAAGAAATTATTTTAAGTGATCAATACGATAAATAAGATAAATCTTGGGAAATATGGCTTGTGTTTGCATGAATGTAGAGCGAGTAGTTTCCATATGTTCACAGAAAAACTGATTGTGAGGTTTGGTTTGTTGGATTGCGTTCCAAGGTCTCCAAGGTCAGTTTGGTGTCAAAGAGCAGACATGAATTGATGATGGACACTCTTCTTGATAATAGCCCTTTGGAAATATTTAAATAAATTGTATGTTAAATGTGCTCTTAGACACACATACAACGCAGCAGCAGATGTTCAGTGTAGAACTATTAAAATGAAAGGCTGCTACCATCCAAGTAAAGTGTCTCTGTCACATATCAGTGGTAATTCAAATCCACATGTGCTGATCTCAGATCGGTTTCCAAGTGTTTCAGTGGTCCGTCTGAATGAATATGGTTGCTAAGAGACATGTGAGCAGGGTGGAGGTGTGTAGATCAGGGGCTCTTAACGCTGGAGTGTGCGTAAAGATAAAGAATACACATATCAAAACTGAAGAGAGTGATCAGAGGACAGAAGAGACTGTGATCCAGTCTTAGAAAGCACAAATAGAACACAGACAAGAAAAAAAGAATTCATGACATGAAATAAAAAAAAGTCTTTCAAATGTGCAATGACAGTCTATCAGACAAGATTGGAGCAACATGTACAGTATATCTTAAACGTGTAACCATAAATATAATACATTATCACCCTGTCTGTATAAAGATCAGCTCTTTGAACTCGTGGCCACCTGAGAAAGTTCACCTGGTTATACTTGCATGGTGTACTGTATATGCAAGTCTACAAGGAAGGTCTATAACCAAAGACTCTTTTAGGCACTACAAGCAAAAACATAGTTGTTTTTTTATTCACTAGTCAGAGGTTCGATTTCTTGAAGTGCATATTTTATGTATTATAATATTTATTAAATTGTATCAATTGCATATTTCAACATTTAAGAAAGCTTGTAATACAAAACAAAGGTTGCAATTTTCATGTAGCCTGTCACCTGGAAAATATGGTGATATGCACTGGTTAAATCTTCTACCCTTTTCATCAAAGAATGTTTATGACTTTTTTCAGTTGCAAAGAAAATAATTTCCGGGAATTTTCTTCATGTAATGGACTTCAATGGTGACCAATGGGAATGAAGATCTTATCTAGCGAAATGATGGGCCATTTATAAAAAAAACACAAATTCTTATCTTCTACTAGCTTTGCATTGTGTAATTATGTTGGAAAAGTCAGCATGGTTAGTTCTGTATCTGTGTATTTTGTTACAGGTCATTTTGTACTCCGACTTCAAAGTCATCAGACATTGTTGCTGTACCTTTTTTGGGGCATTTGACTTTCTATGCCTGTTTACTTCCTAAACATACGCTGATATACCTGCCTACATCAGGCATGGGCGATTATGTAACAGAAGAGGTCGAGCTAGTGCAAGATGAGCGTTTGGTTTTTAAAAAATTATACATTTGAATTTGACAGATCATTTCAGTAGAGCCCTTTAATACTGCAGCTGGAACCTTAAACTCGTTGGCAAACACTGAAGTCCACTATATGGAGGAAAATTCTGGATTTGTTTCCTCAAAAACCTTATGATCATCTCGGATGACATGGGGTGAATAGATTATCTGGAACTTTTCATCCTGGAAGTGAACTTCTACTTTAAGGCTGGAATGACCAGAAAAGAAGAAATATCCTGCAGCTTGATATGATTTTGCACAACACTGCAAAAATGAATAAAACCAGTCACAAAATGTCACGTAACCTATAATTGTGCACTTTAATCAAGAGGCAGTGTTTCTTCAAAACATAGATCTTGGGGTTGAGTTTCTTGGCTCTTTTGTTTATTCGGCATCTCCTTTTGTGCATGTGTGGGTGAATTTTTTAAGTTATCTTTTACAGGCTTTGAGTCCACTATCCTAGGTATTCTGTCCAACTTTCTACAGTCAGATTGTTCAACAAGAGAGTATATTAGCTGTACAGCTTTTAAGGACCTGTCTCTCTCAAACTTTAAATTCCTTTTAAAATATGATGGACTAAGTTTGTCCGGATCTCTCTTGATTTGTAAGCTTTGTCTTCTTGATGAAGGAAGATCAGGTGTTGAAAAAAAAAATGTGTGGAAATTTTAATTATTGTGACATTTTCTTCACAAAATTGCATTTAAACACCAGGAGATGTTTGGTTGTATTTCTTCATAAAGCCACATCAGAGCAGCTTCACCTACAGGGATAACGCCAGTGACTCATAACCCAATGTTTATCCTTCTAAAGTAGTAGACCCACCTCTACTATGCAGAGCACTGGGGGAATTAACTGAAGCCTCTCTGGAGACAGTAGGCAGGAAGGAGCCAGTTCCCCAGGCACCCTTGCTTTTGTCTGGAGGTTCAACTGAGGCAAACAGGGTCGACCCCAGGGAGCAGAAGTCATAAATTACTGTACAGCAATCAGCCCAGAGCTCTAAAAGCCATGGCCTTAAAGAAAATGGAAAATCTTGTGATGAGCACTGTGGCACCATCTGCTTGCCCTGAGGTCAGAGACAGGCACATTCCGGGTTCTCTTTGTGTGTGAACATTCCTTAGTGTTAATGGGTCACAATGGCTGTTTGCTTGATCACTTATCATTAGAAATGGCTGCATTCAACAGGTTTTTTAGGTTAAATTTGTAATTTAGGCTCGCATTACGTAGTCTAGATGTTTGTGACAGACCTCACAAAGTCTTGTCAACATTTCTTTTGAAGATTGTATAAAGTTGACTTGACTGAAGGTTCAGCTGATGTTTTGAATTGCTTTGCTGGCATTGACTGATTTGGAGTGATTTACAGGTGAGGCAGACCTACAGTACTCTGTTTTTCTACATCTCGATCTTAATACTATCATAAAAGTCAAAGACAAATCACAAAACTAGGCATTAACACATTCTCGTGGCCCTATAAAGAACTACATGGATGTGACACACTGTAACTTTATCAAAACTCAACACTTGCTCACCTCCTCTCCAAAAAAATAAAAAAACAGCAAAAACATTTTTTAGAGGGGGTGGGGGATGGTAAGAGTCTAGACCGTTTGTATCTCCCCTTTTTTGAATATGATTTGTGACCTCTGTCCCCTCCTTCCTCTTACCACTGAGGAACAGCTTGATGGCATGACCCGGGCAGAGTTTTACACCCATGCGCCAGTTTCATAATTAGCACCCTCCCTCCACTGATTCTGATGGGTAATGACACATTTGCAAATTAATTCTTTGAGCTTGACCACAATTAGAATATGGAGATAGGGCTCATGCAGCCGGCCCCCAAGCATGACTGCTGAGATGAAAGAGAGAGGATCAGGCAGAGGTTAAATGTCAGCTTGAGTTTATTATGTCTGAGGAGAGATAGATCTCTTAACCACATGCTTTGTGTCACGTTTGTCGATTTATTTTGTTGATCGCATTTGTTTATTTATTGATTTATGGTGTCCCCATGCATTCTTTTCTGCACACACAAGAGTGGGCAGACAGTTCTGATTTTACTAGGCAACTGAGGTGCAGTCGTAACAGTATTTTTCCTAATAATTACTTGCTTATTTCGAACCCCCATGTAATATAACAGCCTTGTAGCTCCTCTAAGTCCAGCTCCCAACTTGAGACGTGCGTAAGTTGAGTCAGAGTCAAGATACTGTGCAGCTTATAGTCGTTTGATTTGATATAAAAGCATACATTTTGTATAAATGCTTTAAATGTCACATGTGTCATCTTTTAATTCAGAACGGTGTTCATGAAGTGTGCAATATCCCCTCAAAGTGCCCTTTCGTTGAGCCTCCAATGTAATAGACTGATGCAACATTACATCACAAAAGTGAAGCATTTGGCACAAGCCTTAAATTAAAACGTAGCCCATGCACCACAATACAGACATTTGAGAACAACAGAAATTATCCAATCTATGTTTTATTGAGCTGCTATCACTGTATGTTTAAACTGAAGAGGCCATCGCTTTATAAGACCGTAGAAACGTCTGTGAACCTCTGTCTCTCACAAACACACTCAACAACATGAAGGGTGCTAGTGGTTTCATGCAGGCCGTCTCAGACAATCAGTTTTTGTAGTTATGTCACACCTGACTGGGGCAGATATAAGTGTGTCAAGAGTGCGCATGGATCTCGAATGTCTCTTTAAAGCTTTTTAGTCACCGTCTATTCAGACACACATGCTCGCTATGGCTGGATCATTACGCATAAACATTATTAAGGAAAACAGGCATCCTTTTCTAACTCGTGTTAAGCATTTGCTTTTATGATTTGAGTGGGGCTATGGTGATTCTTAACATCTTATTATTGGAAAAATAATAAGATATGATTATTACTCTTTTCTTTTGTGCATGCAGCTCAGTAGGACTGGCCAGCTCTCCTGCATCTGTCGCTCTTCCCATCTGTCTCTCTCTCTCTCTGATTAGTGCATGCTTGTCTTTCTCTCTGTGGCTTGTTTCTGTAAGATGGGGGAGATGAAGACAGACAGTCATTTATCTGTGTGCGCAGGTATATAGTGAGAGTGAGACAGCCCTCAGGTTATGAGCAGTCTCTCCTCTCCCCGTTCACTCTGCTCTCTTCTGTCTCTCTCTCCTGGTCATGACTCTGTTTCTTCATCTTTTTTTCTTTTCTGTATCTCTCCTGCTGGTTTTGTTCTGCTCTACAGCTCCGCAGCAGATAGTTAAACCCCCACCCACTGCGCGAGCGTGTGTGTGTGTGTGTGTGTGTGTTTGGGGGTGGGAAGTGGCTGGGTCATGACAGGAAAGACATGTTTCAAAGCCGCTATGATCCTAAGGGATACAGAAAGAAAGAGGGCACTTCACTGGCATAACTGTTTGCATACAATATTTTTGTATTGAATTTGAATATTATACTGTAAAGTGTATTTTTTATTTTATTTAACCCCTCTTTTGTCACAGCACATGTGTTCTGATGATCTGGCAGCATCGTATACAAAATAATCATGCCACTAAAGCAGTTTGACAATAAAACTGAAATTGAGAGACTGAGAAGGAAAAAAGACCAAAAGAAAATGTGCTGTGTTCATGTTGTCTTGTGCTCATCCTGCTGTATCGTCACGCCAACCTGGAAGTGTTGTATGTATGTGTGTGTGTTTGTGTGTGCTCCAGCTGCCGTTTTCATCGTCAGTCTAAGCGTGCAAGGCTCAGATGTTCTGCAGTTCCAGGAGCAGGGGCATGAACAGATGCCCTCGATGCTGAATAATGCCCCTGTGTCACCGCCCTGCTCTCCAACCAATCATGTGCCATTTCAGTGCCATCCCACTGTACTGATAATGATGCTCATGGGAGGAACCATCAACGGGCACAACCACTTCCCTTCTTGACTCTCTCTCTCTCTCCCCTCCTCCCCTGCTATCCATGATGTATCCTGAGGGGTTTCTCCTCCTCCCCCTCGTGCTGCTAGAAGACGCTGAATGAGTGTAAGAGCAGAGAGAGACTGAGAAAGGAAGAAAGCTGCTTTCTCCACATATCCTCATCCTGGGATGGAGGAAGAGACTCGCCGTCGCGGGACAAGCCTCTTGGAGGATTATTTATATCCCTTTTTGGCATGAAACAATAGAACACAATCAAGGCGCCGTTTTTTTTTTTTTTGTGTGTGTGTTTTTTGCTGGGGTTGGCTTGTTGATGACCCTCTATCTGACCCTGCACACGCACAGCTCACCCTCTATCAGCCTGTGAATCGGGTGATTTAGAGATGACAGGTTGACTTGTGAGATCTGTTAGCTACAAACCTTTAGCCCGGCTGTGGGTGTGCGGGGCAGATCTCACTGTTGGACGGGTCGGTACGTGCCACACCTCCTGACTTCAGCACCCAGCAACATGAAACTGTAACAGAGACCATGTTTGGACTAAAAGCACCTCTCTACTACCTACCAGGTGAGTTTCTTCCAAAATCACATGTTTGTGTGTTCTCCTCAAGTTACTTTTTAAAGTAACTGAATCAGCAGCACATCTGCACCACGTGTGTGATTCTAGAGTAAATTCAATGCAAGGTGTGTTGTGTGTATGTGCGCAGAGGGGGTGGTTATACCAGTACACTTTATTTTTAACGGCTTTTTAACTGTGAATGCCATTATATTCCCATTTCTGTATAACAAAAACTACCATGTTTTTCGATTTATTCGAAAAATTTATACCCGTTAAAGGTTTTTAATAGTGAAGTCAAGAGTTAATTTGGACACATTTCAAGCACACACTCATAGCAGTAATTGATTTCAAGCTATTGTGTGATGTAAAAGAAATCAGACAGATGCATAGACGTGTGTGTGTGTAGGAAACACTCTTTGCCTCCTCATGATGGATGAGAGAACTCTCTCTCTGTATATTTGTGTGTTAAGGTGTTAAGGGCAGTGTGGGGCAGATCTTCACCCTGCCCTCTGACAGAGGGTCTGCTAAGCTGACACTTACTAAACATGAATAATTCATGAGACTGTGAGTCTGTAGGGGCCGGACTATAAGTCAGCTCATGATTATTAATAAGCTCTGACAGATATGACTGCACAATCCAACAGAACATGAAATAACCTAAATGTAGTCTTGAATCTTTCATTTGCTTGGTCTTTCTGCATGCGTGTGAGAAAAAGACTTAAGCTTCTATAAACTGTGTACTGATTTGACTCACATTACGGGAACTAATGTAATAGGTATTAATTTATCAGATTCTTACCCCTACAATATTATACAATCCAGCTGTACCTGTAATTTAAATGACTAATCAAACATAGCAAACTATTTTTCATTAATAAATGCAAAATTGCTAAATTTTTTCAGCGAGGATTATGATTTGCTTTTTGCTTAACTCTGTATAAAAACCATCACTCCTGTGGAAATTCCAGTATGTGTGTGTGTGTGTGTGTGTGAGACCAGGGATCGGTTCATTTGTCACAGCCACGTGTGTAGAGATCTCTCTGAAACACACACAGCCTACAAAAGAGCAAACTGTGCCAGATCGTCTTATGCACATGCGGCCTTGTGCTCTGTCAAAGGCTCTGTTGTATCACTGTGTGTGTGTCTCACGTACACACATCGCCTGCCTTCCCATCTGAAGCGCTGTTGCCTTGGAGATGGTGTCAGACGCACGGGTTCTTCAATGATTACTTGACAAGAAAAAAGAGGCACATTAAAGAAACAGAGGGGAGAGACAGAGAGCACTGCTTGCAGTACGCTAATTATTGGGTGGTGGTGGTAGTGGGGGGGTTGGGGGTATCGTGAATCTCACACAGAAAAATTTGCAGAACTGGAATGCTTGTCATTCACAAAGTTCCATATTATTTTCACGTTGTTGCTTTGAGTTACCAATTAAAATGTAGTGCTGATATTCTCCCCAAATCTTAAAAAAAGACTGGACTTAGTAGTTCTGTTGCCTGAGAGTGGTGCTGGTATCAGGGCAGACAGGCTAGCCACTATCAGACTCTACACACTAATGAAGAAAAATCTCTCTATCCAGTCACAATCTGCTTTTTGTGAATTTGGAAGCTTCCATGTATCCTTGGCTCAGTTATCTTTTCATGTTCTTAGCTGAGATTTTTTAAAATTGTTTAATTGTATTTTTGCATGCGAAATTCCATCTTCAAGTATCATAGTTACTCTAAATGATTGTTCTGTTAGGATTCTTTGTCTTTTCATGCTATGTTTCTTGTATGATTGCAGCAATGTGTGGATGTATTACGCGTGTTTGTGTGCTAAATGGGTGAATTTTTCCTGTCATCCTTCATCTCCATCATATACCTTTTTTGTTTCTGAGTCTTTTAAATTGCAACACTCGTTCTCAAGAGAGCACACGCGTTACATGTTAGCTTTCTTCAGGTTTGTTTGCCGGAGGGGACTCTAGAGGAGCCAGAGCGACAGGATAGACGAGTTACATGTGACGGTTGGTTACCTAGAAAAAAAGAACAAAGACACAATAGGGGGAAAAGTATATTAAAGAAAGAAGTGGAAGGACTGGCCCTGTAAAAGCCAACTGCTTCTTCCTGATCCTCGATTCTTTTGCCCAAATTGGGAGAGATCCCTGTGATCTCCTGTAAACCTGTGACTAAACACCTCACATTCGCAAGTGGAGGAACGTGAATAATGAACATGGTTTCAATAGATTAAAGCTGTAGTTTGAGTATCTAAACTTGTTCTTGTCTGCTGTAAATAAGACACAATTTGACACTGACAAAGTGGAGCTTTTTAGCATTTCACTGCAACTTTATCTGGTCCACCTCACTGTAGCTTTCTTTGATATAAAGCATCATGGGTTAAATTAAGGCTTTCACCAATAAACAATACTGATAAAGACAATGACATTAATGTTTATTTTAATTATTGTTTTTATTTATTTTTATTGTTATGTGGTTCATTTCTGTTGATCTTTTCGGATTGGCATCACGTAAATTCATTACGCTCGATTGATTTAAAGATTTTGAGATTTGTTAGATTACAGAGATTTGACTGTTTGCACTGTAACATATTAAATGCATGAGAAATAGCTTGGTATCCACCAAAAAGACTTTTACAATTAAAAATTTACTATATCATTAAACCGCAAGTATTAGAGTAATTTTACTACAGGTAGAGGCAGTGTAAAATCACTGTAAAGCACAAACTTTTCTTGTCTGTTGCTTTAATAAAAACAGCAATGATACATACAATACCTCTAATAACTATCAAAATAAATAATTATTCTGCAAAGTAATATTGTTCATTAGATGGTAGCTTAACATGGTGACTAATATAATTATATATAGTGTATAAAATGGATTTAAATGTGACTTGTTCAATAAGAATTTACTGGTATCTCCTTCCTTATTAGCTATGAAAGCCGTGATCAATACATGTTTCCTTCATTGTGGTTCATGAGTGTGTTAATGAGAGAGAATCGCCTTGCAGTCATGTTTTCTCATCAAGTCGATGTGAAGCCTGCATTTGCAGGGAGCTGTGAGGATGCTTGTATGTCGATTTGAGTGTAAAAACTGATCACGGCTCCTTGAGGGTCACAAACACATGATGGCAAATCTATAGCTATGGATTTGCCATGAGGGCAGGTCAGCGGGTCATGTGGATATTTGTTCCTGGTCTCTCATTGCTTACCTACAGTTAATTTTTACTGATAATTGCTATATGCATTCACAAATTCCCCTCTTTTTGTTTGGCTTACTAACATGCAAATTGCACGACAGGGCTTGCGATTGTGTTTTTTCAACTTATTATCCGCAAAAGTAGTTGGTTAATGTTTACCTTTTGTAAAGACATGCCACACTATAGTTTCTGTCAGCTTTTTTAAATTTCACAGATGTCAGTATTTTGGCTACCTGCATTAACACAATTTTAGAGCTTTACTGTGTGGTTAACTTATAATCAGCTCAACATGTTAGATTCATTATCAGTTTGTATGGACATTACAGGTTAAAATATGAATCCACTGACACGAAAATACACCAATTGCAGGTTTTCTGACAGTATTTTCCCCCTGTTGCTGTCAATGCAACTGAAGTAACACAGAGCATTACAGCTAGTAAAGCCCAGTAAGCTTTCAAATAAATGACGGACTGCTAGATTTATGTATATGTGCCATGCAGATCATTAGTAAAAGAATATCATCTCATTCCAAATATGTATGTTTATTTGTTTGCTTTTTTTCTGAGTTTTGCATAGGTCTTGATATGAACTTACATTCACTTGCATATATAAAATGAATTTTAAAAATTGAACTTGAGCATGTGTAATTAATGACTGGAGATTTCATTTAGGCATAAAGAAATACAGTTTGTACAGTATAGAAAGCATTTTGTCTATGGAGAGTCCCTGTGCACAACAAGTGTGTGTCTGTGTGTGCAACTTGTGGGTGTAATGTTTAACGTCTTTTTGGCCTACACCAGCTGTCATGTGCCCTAGTTGGCCCTGGACATGACTGTGTACAGAGCCTCTTTCCAACGTCCTGCTTTATAAAGGCTACACCTGTGATGATACACCACTCCCTTCCGCGCTGTGCCTTGTTGTCTGAGTCGCACATGATGTTGTGTCTGTGACAGCTGATATGTTCAGATTTATTTTGTTGTACACACAAAGGTATGAAAGAACAACAGATGGAAAAGAGAGTGTGTTTTGCTATCAGTGCTAAACATACATCCGTATATGCTTTTAAAGTCATTTACTTATTATTCAAATTCTGAACCATAAGATTGTCTGCAAATGTGTGTGTGTGTGTTTGTGGTCCAGATAAGCCCTACGCTGTTGTGTGACCAAATGTCCACACAAGGACATTCCAACTTGACATTTCTGACTTTGTGGAGACATTATTTGGTGGCTATGGGGAAATAGTAATCTGTGGTTGTTTACGCCTAGGTGTACTTATGTTGTGATACTCTCTAAAATGGCGGAAGATGTAAGTTGGTGGACAAGAATAGTAGAGATACTCCAAAAAGTATTCTCCTAGCATCACAAAAGTGAAGTTAAGCCGCTGATGTCACTGTTTTACTGATGTTTTTACTTCTTTGGAGCACAAATTAAGATATTTTTAGAGCATCCTTTGAGCCCTCCCATAGACAGCAAGTATCCAAGTTAAGAGAATGCTTTTTGCCAGCTGTGTGGCGCAGCTAACACAGAACACCATACGCTTTTTATGTTTAGTTCACACTCTCCAAAATGGCACTAATTTAGGACTGATTTTCTGTTTGTGTGAATACCACAAAAACATGTTCTTCCAGAACTCAGACTCAGAAGATTTGCTGGTTTGTATATATTTATGTAGAAGGTGCTATGTCTTGAAGGAGTAGATAGGAAAAGGTATTGAATTAAAACAGCTTTTTTTCAGTAGGGAAGGAATTATGATCGGATTGTGAAGTGTTTAAAGGAGCTTTCAGTACGTAGAAGGGGGAAAACATTTTGAAAGATGGATCGTTATATTGTGTTTACATTGCTAGAAGTTAGAATTCTTGGAAAACAGCAAATCCCTGTTGTACGTAAACAAAACACCAACATATCCTGTCTGGTGCCTGGGCACATCACAATATTAGGATTGATGGTGTCCACAAAACATTGTCACCAGAAAAACTATGCAGATCAACTTCTCTCTCTCTCTCTGTTGCTTCACCAGCAATCATTTGTTTGTTTCCACAGCAGGGATTTTTATGTTAAACCTTAATGTTTTTTTATCTGAAATCCAGCTTCCAGCTTCTGTGATACTCACACAGTTCACACATACGGTATACCAACCTGATCTCACGGCAATTTGTACGTATTTTACGAGGTGGCTAATTTGTACGAATTTGTACAACCTCACTCGTACGAATTCATACGATTTATTCTAAATTGTAGGTATTTTACGAGATGCCAATTCTTATGAATTTGTACGAATGACCTAAACATAACTCCGCCCCTAAACCTACCCATCACATGATTTTAGACAAATCGTACGAAATCGTACGAGTGAGGTCGTACGAATTGGCACAAATTTGGCACCTCGTACGAATATGTACGTATTGCTCGTGAGACTGTGTTGGGTATACACAAGTTCTCTTGCTGTTTTGCCCTTTTACTAACACTCCAGGTGTACTCCAATGTACAACAGCCTGATATTTTCTCTCCTTCTTTGGCTTCAAAGTATGTTTACAGTACATTAACTGATTCCAGTTGATACGTTATGTTAACTTCTATACCACCAGCCACAGGCATCAGAAAAAAATGCATGCAAAATATAGAAGATATAGATATTGGGAGTAAATCCTTGCACTATTTCCTCTGTAAGTTTGAAGAAAATACCAGGAAACAATACCTTTTCCACCCACCATGCTGTGAAGACTTTAAGACATATTCTTTTCTTTTCTTTTTTGCTGTCCTTTTGAGCCATGAAAAGCAGACTGTTGAGAATCATTTAAAAGCAGATTGGTTTGAGTGCTAAGCCTTTAAAGAGTCCCAAAATAGAAAATCTTTTCTTTTCTTTTCTCCAACTCTGCCTGTCTCTTACGCTTCCCACCTCTTCTCTCAAACTTGATGGCTCCCTTATTTTATCTGTTTGTATTCCCTCAGAATCAGCATCAGTGAGATGTGGGTTGATGTGGGTGCGTCTGCCTTCTCTAAAGTTGCTCAAGCATGAGTAACGAAGCATGTTGTCTTCCCTTACATCCTATACCCCTAGCGAGAAACTGACGTGTAAAGTTAGAAAGCTCTGGGGTATAACTCAATTGTAAACACCTCTCTAATGTAGGCCATGCATCTGCATGAGATGGAAGAAGCTTCCTTTCTTTTGAAAGGCTTGAGAATTTCTTAAAAAGTACTGTAGTTGCTCAAGTTTGTTTGTACATGTATCTTTTGTGTGCTTGTACTTATTCGGTGGCTTTTTGTCAATCAGAAAAGATGCTTGCTATAAAGATGTTAGCAAACCAGTGTATTTGTACTATAAGTACAGGCAGTCAAGTGTTAGGAGAAGAAACGGCTCATGATCTCAGCTGTATCATTATCATGCCTTTATAAAGTTACTGCAGATGAGGTCTAGCTGTTCGTCTGTCTTGTTCTCTCTAGCCCCACCAGCTCCTTAATAGACCATTTGGTCAATGGAGGGTTGCAGTAATGGGGGTGAAGGCCAAGCTAGCTTGCCGTGATTGAGAGATCAGCTTTGGCCCACAGAGGATGAGAAGCTTACCACTCTGTCATCATCTGTTTATTACAGGATGGGCAAAAAAAACAAAACAAGTAACACTCAGTGCCGATGTGTTTTAAAAGGAGTTGTGTCAAACAGAGCTCAGATTACCATAGTGGTTCATCTATTTCTGCATGTTTGTTTGGTCTAGCCTGCTCTGCGGGGCTAAAGAACAAGAGGAGATTGTCTACAAACAAGTAAGAAGAGAGTACGAGAACGAAGCGGGGGCGAACAATCTGCTTACAGGCTCAGCTCCAGCACATGGTGGGTGCGCTCAGATGGAAGAGGCAGAGGATGACAGAGCAAGGAGCTCTGATGGCAGGAGTCTCCATATGGCGACTGTGGCCCGTTAGCCGGTCAGCAGGCCAGAGCGCTTCTGGGGTCCAGGGCTGCCCCGCATGCCTGGTGTGGGCACACAGAACAGAGGAGGACAGCTGGAGTGGGCACAAGGCTCGAGGACAGATTTGGGGGCGGGCGAGAGGTGCCAGCTCTGAGCTCAGTGGGGAGTGGCGGGAAATGGCTGGCAGGCGCAGAACAAGCATATGGAGGGCAGGTTGGTACTTTGACTGGCGCTGTGGCATGCACCTGCAGAAGGGCTCGGCTCAGAAGCGGCCCCACCCCTCCAGTCAGACCCTGTTTTAGCCCCTCTTTTTACCCATAACCCCCTAATTCTGCTCCTGGCCCACCAGAGCAGCTCCCAGCCAGAGGGTAGGTGTGCTATCTCAGCAGGGTGCAATACTCCACCACAAAGTCTCTTTCTCATTTACAGGACTCCTTCTGCCTCTTTTGCACTGTATTTACACATTGCAGCATTAAATTCATCCTACTGTGGACTGCTGATGCTTTAATGTCAGCCAGCTGAACTTTTGACCTAGGTTGCTAACAACAGACCAGAGCTGGGTCTCTCTGTCTGTCTGTCTGCTTCGGTGAAGATAATGTACAGTTGTAGAAAACACCAAGGTCATTTTAGGTGCTGTTCTCTAATTAGTGTATTCATTATCCCCCCTTGAGTACTGGACTGAAAGCTGTGATTTAATGAGGTGCATGTTTGTGTGAGCTTGTTTGTAATGCAATAGAGTAGTGCTACTAAGGGTTCAGTTGTGTCTGTACCATGGTACTCGATAGCACAGCAGTCCTCTATAGCTGTAACAAAAATTACACTGTTACTGTTTTCTGAAACAAACACATAAATACAATAGAAACAATAGAAAATATAACATATATATATAATATAAATATAACAGAGTTAAAGAGCTATCATATTGTTCAAAACCTGCAAACCTTTCATCTTCAGAACAAAAATTAAGATATTTTTATTAAGTCATAGCTCTCTGATTCTCCCATGGACAGCAAGGGTACCTTCATGTTTAAAGCACAAAATAGCAGTAAGGACATCATTAAAATGATCATTAGAATGAACCACAATTTTATGATGCTACAGAAATACTTTTGTGTGCAAAACATGTGCACTTTCTGCTGTGTTCTACATCAGCAGCAAAATGCATATGTGCTATTTACGTGTTGAGGAAAGCATGCACATGTTTTATAATACTCTATAATGGCAGAAGATAACTCAGTAGAGAAAAATTGTTTAAAACAATACATTTATTTTGGTTTTCTTTGCACACAAACATTATTCTCGTAGCTTCATAAAATTACAATCGAAACACTAATGTCCCATGGACTATTTATGTCCTTACTATGTTTCTGTGCGTTGGGTAGTATCTTCATTTGTGAAGATGAACGAAGCTCTTACGGGTTTGGAATGACATGAGGGTGAGTAATTAATGACATAATTAGCATTTTTACTTTTCAATTAAAATTTTTAATCCCTTTAAATATTAATGTTAAATTTCAGAACTATTAATGATAAAAAATGGAAATAAGCAACAGCCTTTTATTGAAATGTAATGCTTTGGTATTAAAACGTATCCACTTTATTTTTCATGGTGAAGCACATGTAATTGTTCTCTTTTTTTTACTAATGTCATTCACATTTTGTCATTCACATGTTCATGTCAAATTCAGTTTTTGGTATCAGTCTTATTTTTTAAGACTTTTAGTTTGTAAGGCCTTATTTTACTGTGTTAATTCCTGTTTCCTTTGCTGCCATGGCTTATTTGTTGTCTTGTTTACTGATTTCTATGTTAACCTCATTCTTCATTACCTTAGTTCACTAAACGAGTCTCAATGATTCTTTAGACTGGATGTTTTTGATCTGGTTGCAGTTTCCAGGACACTGCTCATGGGAAAAATGAACTAACATTTTAAATGACTGTTCATACGGTATACTCACACTACGCAGTTTGAACCGTGCCCGAGTGCATTTGACCACCAAAGCGTGGTTCGTTTAACTAGTGTGAGTGCTCCGAACCGTGCCCGGGCTGCTTGAAAGAGGTGTGCCAGAGCACGGTTCACGGCACAGTTCGCATGTACTGTGAGGGCTTTTTTTTGCTTTTTGTTTGTTTAACAATAGGCTGTGAGAGGATTGTGGACCACCGCGGACCAAACGACTCAAAATTACTATCCACAAAGTAAACAGAGTGATGGACTCCAGGTCCGCTCTTCCTGTTTATCCTGAAACCGTCACACCATAATGACATAAACGTGCTCCGACACGAATGCTGAAACCCTATGTGAGTGCAGGCCAGAGGGGGAGTTGGGACAATCGTACTCGGGCCTGGTTCACGCCAAGTAGTGTGAGTACACCCTAAGATATTGGCTCATTTTTAGGTATTATGGCACAGATGTTGTGCTTTTCACCCAGATCACCCATTCATTAATTAATTGTTTATTTTCCGTCAGACTATCTGAGACAATATTTGGCATAACACATTGCTATAAATTGCATTGAATGTGATTGACAGACTGTCATAGTGACACTGGCAAGCTTCTTGCTTTCTAATCACCATCATCCATTTTTTTTTTACCTATAAGATATGTTGTAATTATTCTGCTTAAGTTTGCATAAGTAGTCCCATATTATACCACTAGATTTAATTGTTTCATCTTGGGCTGTGTATAGGTCAAGATAATCAATGACATTAATTAGGTGCTGAGAGAGGGTCATTGTGCCTGCCGAGGGCAACTCACATATCCAGATGGTGGATAGACAATGCCAGGAGAGTGTGCTACATGGATGCTGTTCACCCAGGCCACTAAAGGATGAAAGGAGCAGGTGCTGGAGACAGGTTCGGCATGCTCACAGCTCCGTGATTGGCTGGGCCACCTGTCTGTCCAAGTGCAGTGTGCCAGGCCCAGTATGAAATGAGCAGCACCCTGCCGGTGCCTCTCACACAAGCAGATGTTGCAGTGGGACGTACAGCAGAGTGTCAGGGTTCCATGTGTTGGCTGACTGCTCCATCACAGATGTAAGGAGCCAAAGGCCAGTGGCCCTGTTAAGCCCCTGTCAGGCCGGGTTTGTTCCACCTGATCAAAGTTGTGCTGGCTGGTGGGATGGCGACACGAGTCTCCTCTCAAATGTACCCAACACACAACCATGTCGATCTTAGATACAGTCATTAATATAAGAAAATGAAGGCACATTAAGATGTGTTCAGGCTTGAATGTGGCAGCGTGATATGATCTTGTTAGTTACAGCATGCTTTATGACCTGAGACGCTGGTTTCTGTGCAGATAGCAGATGTTAATGGATGTAAGACAGAAAGAGGCCGACAGTAACATTTGAGTGAGTTAATTTCTCCCTCTTGTGTGGACAAACCTCACACCACTCTTCTTTTCATATCTCACACGCCATCTGTGCATGCACACACAAACACACACACACACACACCAAACATAGTGTGTTGCTTCACAGCATGAAGTTTGCTCTTACGACTTTTGTGTGTAAGCAGTTATCTCTGATCAGGTTTATGGCAGCTGCATCCTTTTAGCAATCACCTCTTGACTTTTCTCTTCTATTTGAGCATTTCTCTCTTGTCTCCTGACAGCTCCATTTCTTTTTTCTTGTCTCAGTTTTTTTTTGTTTTTTTTTCTTCATTTGAAGGTCGCACACTCTGCTTTTTCAACAGGCCCTAGTCTTTTCAGTGCTGCTATAAAACAGCCTTTACCTACCTAACTGCATCAACCCAGGTGAAAAACAAGCGCACTTCCATAATGAACTTAAAGTGCACAAATTTTATTCTAAAAATGATTCTTTAATACTTCTTAAGATAAACTTAAGATTGTCTTAACTGTAACTGTACTTAACTGTGCTATTTTAGGACACCATGCATATTAACTAAACTGCACTTTTAACATACTTTCTCTGTATTTAAAAAAATGTATGTAGTTACCTTTTGTAGTACACTCTAGCCATCTTTTATTCACAATTACACTCAAGTATACTACAAATGGTAACAAAATACATTTCTTTGAATGGAGATAATATTTTTTTTGTTCATATTCATGGCATTCCAGCATTGTTTGCTGAAGACATATAAATTAGGTAGACACATATATTAGGTATATTTGTATAGGTAGATAAATTATTATTTGGAATTTGTGATTTTTAAAATATAACCTAAATATATATTGTAATATATCCTGTGCTGTATGTAAGGTCATGTTTAATTTAAACAGATTTTTTTATTTAAGAAAAAAATAATAATAATTAATTAATAATTTAATTTTCTTGAAATTCCCAACATTTTTATATAATTCAAACTCATATTTAAGTTTTGCACTGTGCTTGCTGCTTTTATGGTTTGGTGGGTCCAAGGAGTGAGACACAGTATTGATCTAATCTAAGCTTTTGCAAACAAAACAATCTAATAAATCTAATAATATATATATATATATATATATATATATATACATGATTAACAGAAGATAACAAGAATACTATTTCAAAGCAAAATCAATTAAAAAAAACCCTGAAGATTAGTAATTATGAGTACAAATATAAGCACAGTAAAAGAGAACACAAATATGAAAGGACCAAATAGAAAATGAATGTCTTTGAAAACAGAACATCTGTCACACCACCCTTTATTCCAGTTCAGGGTTGGGGTTCTGAATGCTGTAAAACGGTCTTCCCTATATACTCTTAGTCTGGCCCCTGCTGCTTTTTGCAGCGTATCTCCTGAATTCTCTGTTTACATTCTTACCCATATTACTGAATTTATTCAATCACACATGTTATAGTTAAATAACTTTGTGTCACGCAATGCAAATACTGCAGTTTCCCACCAGAAATGCAGAATACCGTGTGCATATGAGCTATTATGTATGATATAATTACAGTCATCTGTTTCTTTTCGTTGATAATATGTTTCTCTACCTTCAACAATGAACCACATATCGAAGAACATATGAAATGACGAATAATAACAATGATTTTAACAGTTAATGTAACAGTACACAGCAGTGACAAATGAAAGCAACAAAAGAACCAATTAGTGCAAATGCATCAGATTTCCACTCTGCTCCTGATGAACATGCCGTGATTACACATGAAATCTTACTATTACAGTACACGCCAGCTTTTCCTGCAGTGTCCATCTTTCTCTGTTCTGTCTCTGTCATTTTTCACTAATGTGTCATTTCTCCTAGTAGCCTGCAGGCTTTAAAGGGGCTGCTGCTAATTTCCAGTAAAAGGACAAGATGGAGTCATGAGATAAGCCAAGAATAGATGTGAAGCTTATGCTAATGCCACAAAATAATATCCACGCCCTTCTCTCATCCCTTTGCTTTCATGGAAGCATGTAAAGTTGCAGTTAATTCAGTTTACTTTATTAATACACTGTCAGAAATAAAGTTACAATAGCTGTTACTGGGGTGGTACCTTTTTAATTTATTTCTTTTGTATCTTAATGGTCCATTTTGGTACCTTACAGGTACAGATTAATGCTTAAAGTGTATATATTTGAACATGATAGGTGCAAAAGTGTACCTTTTGAAAGGCTTTTGTACCTTTATTTCTGAGAGTGTACATATGTCTTTGTCTATGCATATGATTCTAACGAATTAAAGACTTAATCTTTAATTAATAATAAAATGATCTTTGGTCAAAATGTAACACGGTCCAATTCTGAAACGTTTTTCTTTTTCTGCTGATGTTGCCAAGGCCAGGATCTTTGAAATATTTAATATCTCAGCCTGACATGTTTGGGCTGATGGATGTTGCTAAGCTCAATCCTACATTGTTTAATATTAAACAATCAAAATGCCTTACAGAATTGGATGCCATTTGAAAATGTATTAGAAAATGGATCTTATTTTATCTGAAACTTGTTTAGCTAAAACCATAATGCTGTCTGACTGTGTGGCCTGAGGAACAAGCACTAATGTTCTCTCGGTGAAGTAAGATGTAAAAGCTACATGTCAGGCTCATGTGCTGGAGGGTGTGGAGGCAGGAATGCTGAAACGCTGATGGATTATATGCTTATAGTATGAAGAGGCCTCAATACATTAAGGCAGTTTGGAGGCTTAGCGCTGAGGGTCAGCAGACGGGCGGGTGAGAGGGAGGAAAACACTGAGGACAGCATTCCACCGCTGGTTAAACAACGGGCCATGCCAAGAAAAACAGAGGGCGAGAGAGAGAGACGGGTGGTTTTGTTAAGCATGATAAATAACATCAGAGTCGGCAGCTAAATAGAAATCAATGTCATTAGTCCATTAGCGAGAGCTTGAACCCACCCGCTTCTCTCTCGCGCAGTCTCATTCTGCCTCTCTGCCCTCTTCCATTAGGAACTTATCAACCACAAGACATCTTTACTACTTTGCTCGGAATAGTCCCCTTTTCTCTATTGTGTTTCCCTTCGTCTTTAGCCTTCTATACTTCACAGCATGACTCTTCCTCGTAGCTGCGTCTTGAGTGTGTAGTTGCGATTAATATTTATTAACAATTTCAAATATTAACAATGGTGGTGAATTAAAGACAGCAAAGGATGCCTGGATTTCAATAAACTTTATGGACAGAAAGATTATATGTTTTATAGATAATCCACACACACACCGCAAATATAGCTGAATATTAGATTAATAAATACATCTGTGTATAGGGCTCTGTGTGTTTACCAGAGAACCTTTCCTGAAGCCCTGCTCCCTGTACCATTGATTTTAATAGAGCATTGATTGATGTTTATTGGACAAGAGGTCGGTACGTACATCATAATGGATCTTGATCCAATGGTGTGTTTCACTGGGAGTCTGTGAGAGAGGAGTATGAGTATGTTTCTTTGATTGTTTAATAGATATTAACCTTCAGTTAATATATTTCTCAAGATCTCACAACATAGATCTCAGTACATACTGTATTTTAACACTTTTAACTGATATCTGTGTACTGACCACAATTGAAATGTGCATTGTGTGTTGGATTGGTTCTGTGTTCATCTGAAAATACATTTATTCAACATCCCTTGTCTTTGTCTAGCACTAGTTAGAACACCTCCCATAATCCCCTGTGTATGAGTTTAGTTTTGAGATTATGCAGTGGTATGTTATAATTTTACGAATAATTGATTTGGCCGAAATATTTCCTTGGATCCAGATGGCCATCTGTTCTCTGGGAAGAGCCAGTTTATTCTACACACACACTTCACCTGATAAACGATGAGAAGTTGTTGGTTTTGGTTTTAGAGTAAGGTATTTTGGGAGTATGCAGTAATGTGTCGTGAAATATACTTTTGTGATATATTGCTGATGCTATATAGTTTTAAACTTTATATTAATTTCCTACGTCAACATATGCAAATACATGCACAGGTATTTAAAAATGCTTCATGCACAAAACCAAATTTTGATAATACAGCCAAGTGAATGGATACTATCATTATCATAAATCATGATCATAAATTAAGATCATTTCAGAGCAGTTTTAAGATAATTTAAGTGACAGTGTTAAAGTTTGTGCAAATTAAAATCTGTTGCTTTAAAATATGTAACACCTTCTGTCAAAAAGCATTGGTTCTCTGGTGTCCTGGGGCCAATTTGGGGACAAAATAATATCTCGGGGCTTTTTAAGATTTTAAAGTATCCACTATATTAATTAAAGGCTGATAATGACAGCAGCAGACAGTTTTAATAGTACTAAAACTTATCTGAGTGATTAATTTATTAAAAGCGTATAGCACAAAGAAGAAGAATGGTTTTGGACAGTCTCCAGGTGTGCAGTTCATTTGTGTGTGTTGTGTGCATAGACATAATTTAGTGCTGCCATGTTTTGCCGTAGCTGGTTTTTAATTGTTGACTCCTGCGTTATGCAAAAAGTTTGTAAAGGGACTAACAAGTCATGGCTGATTTACAACTTCAGATGGAAGCATTTATCTACTAACCCACAAAATCCAAGAACTGACAGTAACAGAAGTAAAGACTAAATATATCAAATAGAATGTATCACTGCATTACACAATTATTTTAATGACTCCATACAATTTAATATGTAGATAATTTGATCATAATACTGAAATTACATGTGGCATGTATTTATCAAGACACTAAAAGGTTATTGTCAAATCTCTGGTTCATCTGTTATTGTACCATAACAAGAAGTGTAGAAGTGTGAAGAAGTGGGATATGTCTAGCCGTTTAGCAGAAATTAGCTCAGGATGTTTTATTGAATTTTACTAAGGTTACATGTACGTAGCATCACAATCAGCCAGATTTCAACCAACAAAATGATGCTCATGGGTGTGAGTGTGCATTCCAGATGTGAGTGAGAGTGTGTAATACAGATGAAGGAAAGGGTGGGACAATGTGTGCTCGTGGTTGGTTTGCTGGATCAGTGGTGTGTGACACCGTGATCAATAAAAGGGCTGAGCAAAGAGAAGCAGTGTAATAGTCGGGTCAGTCGTTCTGACAGCCATTACTTCCACTACTTCTGTTAATAGAGTACCACCTGTGTGTGTGTGTTCTGGTGTATATGATTTATGAGGACATAAATGTGCAGTCTTGCTACTGGCAACTGAGACTTGCCATAGCACTTATCATTGCTTTTGACTACATGAAATGAACACTGACACTTTGCTTAAAGGTCTCTGAAATGATTGTAAATTATTCATTAGTTGGTCTATACATAACGTTTCTTCCCCATATCCTTCGTAAAAACTCTGTGAATGAAAATAACTTTTCTTGTGATGTAATGCCAAACAAGCAGGGGGAAAAATATGAAATAATATCACAGCCCATAATTCACAAATTGCATCTATGTAAAATACAAACACAAAAGATTAAGTACTTATATTCCAGGTTAATGTGCAGATTCCTTTTTTAATAAATGTATTTAAATGATCACTTGTTTAACATAAACTCCATTGGCTTCAAAAACATGAATTTAAAATAGCTAAATTCATCTTCAAATACATCCATAGAGCACATGATTACTGTCACATTCTAGGTCTACTTCTCCTCACATGCCAATTTTTTAATATTATTTAAGTCACAAATCAGAAACAAAGTTCTTAACTTTGCATTAGCATTTCATAAAATATACATTCTTCCTTGGTTCACTGTGGACACACATAAATTAAGTCTGAGTTGACTGAAGGTGTGTTGCTGGGAAGGTTCTGATTTCACAGTTTCAGAAAAAAAAAAAAGTTGTTTGAGGAGAAGTTATTGAATTGTTCAAATATACTTTTTATTTATGCAGTATAATAAACATGTTAAAATCAAGCAAAATGTACTTTCTCACATCATGGCTGCTTACAGCATTTTTTTGTTGTTTTGTTTTCAGAAAGACAAGAAAGATATTGTTCACTCCTTTTTCTTTCTCTCAAAACATATGGCATCTGAGTAAGGCTATTTAGTATGGCAGTCCAGTAAACACAACAATTAGCAAACCTCTTTCAAAACTAGCATTTCCAGCCTCCCCTGACCAACTGCCTGATTTTACAGCATTCACTGAACTATGGTCTGATCTTGCTGCCCACCACAGAAAGTCTGCCGCCTCTTCCGCTCTGTTTTTGACTGTGTGTCATGACCTTATGACCCTGAGGTCAAACTGTGTGTCATATTGGGCGATGAACAATCCAAATCTCTGCTGAAAGCCTTCTGTGTCTGTATGTGCCTGTAAAAGGCAAAATCTTGCCTGATCTGTATTACAGAATGTAAAGGACTCTGAATGCTGTTCGATGTTATAAAGAGAAAAACAAACAGTGAGCCAGTTCTCTGTGTGTATGTTTGCAGAGGAAGGTCAGCAGGTCTTTGATGTTGAGCATGCAGTGGGAATAGAGGGTGTTTGTGTGTGTGTGTGTGTGTGTGTGTGTGTGTGCGATGCTCTAGCCTCCGTGTCTTGCCTTTACACGCTGTTCTTTTCTGACTTCAGTCATACAAATAGCGGTGTGCGCAGAAGCAAATATTTTTTCTCTAGAAATTTAAAATGTATTTGCTTCTGTATTCTGATTAATCAAAACGTTGGAATGTTGACTTTTTCTAAACTACATGAATAGCTTGTTTTTTTTTTTCCACCTCACAGATTACATATAACACATAAGCCTTGCAATCAAACAGTTTATTCTCATTTTAAAATGTCTGCAAATAGCCTTTAATAAATAATCATAATAATAAAATACGTTTGTCTAGAAGAACTGTGCATTGACCGCCCTCTTAAGCACTACTTTAATAAGAATTATCTTCTATTGGCCAGAAACTAATAAAAAACAGTTGAACCCTGTGATACTATCTACATCGAACTACACTCCACTACACCTCCTAAATGTACTAGACATTTAAAAATATGTTTGCCCTCTGTATATTTAAATCCAAGAAATTCACATATTTCACCTTTTGAGAAAAGGGGAACAAAATACATACTTGTATGCCAAACGGTTAAAAAAAAAAAAAGAATACAGAAATACAAAGAGAGAGGGGCAAACCCTAACCACATCAACACACTGAAATAAAAGAGAAATTAGAATTTGTCAGGATAGACATGATGGTTGGGCTTTTGATGCCTTACTGTGTATAGCTTTTAGTCACTTATTTTTAAAATATTAATTGGAATGTTTTGGGCAAGTAAATCATTTTTGGTAGTTTAGTTTACATATTTCAAAAAGTGTTTGTCAACCCTTGATTAATGCTCAATTGCTTCATTTGCATATATTTAAAAAGTGATTAACATTGATTGAGACACAGAGCTAATTAACCTAAAGTTCTACCTCTCTTTGAGAATGATGGCCTTAACTCTGGGCTCAAATGCTAAGCCTAGTGTGAAAGCCAAATGCTCTATACGCATATGCACAACATAATACGATTTTATGACAGTAATCAGAAAAATTATATATGATAAGAAGGTTGTTACCTTTATGCATAGATCTGGCCTGAGGGTTCAGGAGCAGGGTAGATCAGAGGCAGATGTTCTCTCTTTCTTTTGAGTTCTTAATTAATTCATTCATTTATTCAGGGCCCACTCACTGCCCACAGCCTTGTCTCCAGTGGGTGATGTATTGTAATGAATTTAATAGTAGTAAGATCCTTCAAAAGCAGGTTGAAGCTTAAGCCCTTTATTCAATTAAGAGAAAGCTGCCCCAGGCCAGAGCAAGAAAGAGACAGACGAATCAGAATTTCAGGATGTGAGGGGTGATTCTGACGCTTCAGACCCCAGGCTGAGCTGGACTCTGCTTTACACTGTGGAATATGAAATGTAAATGTGTGTTTTTGGAAAACATTTTCACACCATCTATCAGGTGATGAATGTTTTGAATGAATTAGCCTGCTTTGCGTAAATTAGGATCTCTCTTTCTCTGGCTCTCATGGCGTGTTGTAGAACATGCTGGCTTGAGACGCAGCACAGTATTTAGAATGCCGTTACATGATAAGGACAAAAGAAAGGGAACTGTACTCTGTTACAGTTCAGATTACAGATATGCTTTGTTTGGGATAAACATGTTTTGTGTAACAAACCAAATAAATTATGCTGCTGCCATTAGTGGAGAACACCGCACACTAGGTGGCATGCAGTGTTCTCGCATATAGCCATCAAACACATATATTCTTCATTTCTCTAAAACAACTAAACAAGAAATGAATTTTTTACATGATCAAATTCCTGGAATGTCCAACAACCTAACCAACCGACCAACAAGAGTTAACTTTTTGAATGGAACCGTCCCACATGCAGGATTTTATTTCTGTACCTCTGGTTGTATGGTCCCAGTGTTGAGTGACGCCAAAACAAACATGAACAAATTATTTATCAAAATTTTTAAATGACAAAATACGCTTATATTTGTGAATTGGAGTATCAGATGGTGGATGGCATGGAAAGCATATTTTTAATAAATAAGGAAAAACTACATAAAAGTGATACATCATGTAAAAGTGATATCATACAGTGTTTACGTGGCTATGGTATTTCACGTGATAAGCATGACATGTCACCCTGGAGGATCAAATTGAATGTGAGAAAAAAAGTCTCAATAATCCACTTGTACCTGGTAGTTAGTCATTTGTAACGAATGCATTTTCCAAATAACCCTCCCATTTCTAGTTGAGGCGGCTGTCCTGCAGGCATGCAGATAGAAGACTAAAGCCATTACATTGTACTCCACATGTCTCAGGATTATATTGTCAGCTGAACCTGCTCTCCTTGGTGACACAAAGACTAAAGTAGATGAGCAAGCTGACGTCTTGTCGTCATTCTTTGTTATATTGCAGCCATTTGATAAAATCATTTAAGTAAATTTTTTAAAAACTGAAATATCACATGGTCAAGTTTTTCACACCTGGATTTGGGGATCCTTTTCCATTCCTCCTTGCAGATCCTTTCCAGTTCTGTCAGGTTGGATGGTAAACATTGGTGGACAGCTATTTCTAGGTCTCTCCAGAGATGCTCATTTGGGTTTAAGTCAGGGCTCTGACTGGGCCATTCAAGAACAGTCACAGAGTTGTAGTGAGGCCACTCCTTCGTTATTTTAGCTGTGTGCTTAGGGTCATTGTCTTGTTGAAAGGTAAACCTCCGGCCCAGTCTGAGGTCCTGAGCACTCTGGAGAAGGCTTTCATCCAGGATATCCCTGTACTTGGGCAAACTTATCTTTCCCTCGATTGCAACCAGTCGTCCAACACCCCCACCGCATGATCCTGCCACCACCATGCTTCACTGTTGGGACAGTATTGGACAGGTGATGAGCAGTGCCTGGTTTTCTCCACACATACCACCTGGAATTAAGGCCAAAACATTCTATCTTTGTCTCATCAGACTAGAGAATCATATTTCTCACCATCTTGGAATCCTTCAGGTTTTTTTTGGCAAAATTCATGCAGGCTTTCATGTGTCTTGCACTGAAGAGAGGCTTCCGCCGGGCCACTCTGCCATAAAGCCCCAACTGGTGGAGGGCTGCAGTGATGGTTGACTTTCTACAACTTTCTCCCATCTCCCGACTGCATCTCTGGAGCTCAGTCACAGTGATCTTTGGGTTCTTCTTTAGGCTCTTCTCCCCTGATAGCTCAGTTTGGCCGGACGGCCAGCTCTAGGAAGGTCAGTTCTGTCTGTGAGCTCATCAGGTATGATTCTCATTTGCTCTGACATGCATTGTGAGCTGTAAGGTCTTATATAGACAAGTGTGTGGCTTTCATAATCTGTTCCAGTCAGAGTAATCAAACACAGCTGGACTCAAATAAATGTGTAGAACCATCTCAAGGATGATCAGAAGAAATGGACAGCTAATTTAAATATATGAGTGTCACAGCAAAGGATTTCAGTTTTTCTTTTTTAATAAATATGCAAAAATGTCAACAATTCTGTGTTTTTCTGTCAATATGGGTGCTGTGTGTACATTAATGAGGAAAAAAAAATACTTAAATGATTTTAGCAAATAGCTGCAATATAACAAAGAGTGAAAAATAAGGGGGTCTGAGTACTTTCTGTACCCACTGCATACCCACACAGAGAATCTGTTGCACAGGAGAGTGTTATGTTTTGACAAAAGTAAGGGTGCCTCTCAGAAGTTCCCTGGCTAAGATCCCAGGGAAGTGCCGGTCAAGTTGCTTGAGAAGTGGGTGGTTCCCTTGAATGTCACAGTGAAGGACAGCCCTACATTTCCTACATCTCTCTAATCCACTTGCAAAGAGATGGAAAAAAGGGGCTAGGGCATGTCCCCATCAGAAATGCAAAAGTTGTTCCATAATGTACAATTTAAATTCTCTGCTATGTATTTATTTGTTCTGACACTGCTTTTATACATTCAAGACAGAGTAGAAGTTAAATGGCAGCAGCTGTAGCTTTGTCTTGTTTTATTTTGTATGCATTCATATCACTTCAACATTCTATGAGTACACCATATAGCCATACCAGGGTCATTCCTATGTTCCCAGACAGGGTCCTGTGTTCCCTAGATTTCTATGGCAATAATAAACATATGTCCTATGTTCACAAGGTCCCATGTTCCTAATGGCAACTAATGAATACATGACAAGGGATGTTCTCATATTTCTGTCCAAATATGAAAATGAAAGGAAAAAAAAATACTATTACTACACTTCAGAAACATAAAATCAATTGTAACAAAGAATTAAAAGATAAACAAATATTATTTTGTGCACAATTCAGTGAGGTTATTAAATATGATGCACGCTCCTTACCAGTTGGAGGCAGTAATGCACCTTAATTTTTATGCCAAATACCACTACAGAAGAGGAACAACACTGGAACCATAGAACCCTGGGAAAACAGATTTGCTCACATCATAGAAAGTAGCTTACAAGCAGATAAACCAGTGATGGAGGTATCTGCCCTGCTAAAAATACAGACTTGTGCTGTTTATGCTGGCTAGTTCTAATTTGAGGCTGATAAAACCACAAAGCCATACTGCTCACTAATTTCTGTAATTACATCTTTCCAGTGAAGCTGACGTGCTAGTTGAGATGCTGATGGACACAGCACACTACTTTCCTAGTGGGTTTTGGAGGTTGCGCCCAGTTTTATAATATTACAGTTTTTTGTTTTTTATTTTATTTCAGGATATCTGATGTTTTCTGTTTATATTTCTTATTGAATGCATGTATTTGATATAAGTTAGTGTGTCACTGACAGCGTCCCTAAGGAGTATTATGAACTCACTGGTGAATTGGGAATCCCTGTTGGGTGAGAGTGCTGCCCCCTGCTGCTCATTTAACTGAATCTCACATCATGTCTTAATATTAATTAGTATTGCGCTATTCGCAATTCATATTTTTTCTTAGCATTATTACGGGAATTATTTTGTAAAGTATATATTGCGTAATATGCATAGGTTATATTACATCACACATATCATATTTTCATCCACCGTTGAGTGTAGTGTCTTGCTTAGTTATTGATATCTAATTTTGTGTGAAGAGAATTTAATTCGAAAAAGTGGCACTTAATGTGGGGTCCGCCCGACCCCTGAGAGCAGGTGCTCGTTACCCCTCCCCCTTCTCCTCACTATGCTAAAGTGTTATCTCATGAATATCAATTTAGTCACGCTGACGTAGCCACGTAGCATGCAGTTACGCACTCCAGTTGATGTAGGAGGATTGGTTACGTCTTTCCCCTGAGGCGGGAAACTCCTCACGTAAGCCCTGCCCACATCAGACAGGAAGCTCCTCCCCTCACCGGCTCCGCTCGGCTCTCCGTCGACGAGTGTGTCAACAATGTACTGCCGAACGCTGTGATACGATGGATAAACGCGTCTCCTTTCCATTTATAATACGGAAATAGGATTTTACTCTCTTTACAGGTGAGAATATTGTATATTTATTTATTTATGTATTATAGCGCTTTAAAAGATTGATAGTCTAAATGGTGGCTTTATATAAGGGAAAGAGAAGAAACCGTCGCAGTATAAAGAGAGTCAGCGTTCAACGAGAGCGTGCGTGTGTATTGTGTGTGTGTGTGTGTGTGCGTGTTGGCGCGCGCGTGTGTATTGTTTAGTGTGTGCGCGCGTGTGTGTGTACGTGTTTATGTATGTGTGTGTGCTTTCATTACGCGGACGAATAAACAGGATATAGCTTGCTTTATTTTTTCTGAAAATAAGCATAAAAACAAGTGTTAGAGTAGCGATTATTAGAGTCATAGCCAGCGCTGTGTTTCAAAACCTAGTCTGCTCCCTTTCTAGACAGCAGCAATTAAGGGCGTCATGAGTCAGCGACTGATGATGCTACTATGAGATCCCAGAACGCAGCTTTCTAGGATGAGAATTTACAGCCCAGATATTGTACTGACTGTACAATTATCATAACAGTAAGCTTATTCATTCTCATTACTAATTCATTGCGTTTATAGTGGTGTCCAATAAACATACAGTTTTTATGCGGTTTTAAGTGTTCTATCTATCTATCTTAGCCAAAGCCCATGCCTTTATTTGTAAATAAATATATACATGCATACATATTTTTAGGTCATGTGCCCTGATCATGTACAGAATGAGTGATGGTGCATTCATGGGAGATTTGTTTGTAGTATGACACTGTCTCATGGAAGTATACCGCTGTGTTATTGAGTTCATTCATTCACATATCGTAGTTTAACATTCTAGAAAAGCTTGTTTACATAAAGGGCTACAACAATATTTTCAACAGTGCATAATTTGGAAAACGCTTGGTTATCTGTTGGTTTGTTGAAAGCAGAGTCTCTTCTGATTTCGTTTTATTCTTTTATTCCAGTGTCTAATAACTTCCCTGTGTTGTTGTAACGCCACTTGTCACTTTTTGAACGTGATGACAGTTTGTCGGCAGTAAAAGGCAGCTGTGGGTCTAGTAAAAGTAATTAAGCCTGCCGCTGTAATCTCTGGTGTTTACATTGAGTGCCTAAAGAAAAAGACTGACCCAGTTTTGCATGTCCTCATCACAACCAAATCCTTGAAAAGACTTCCAGTAGAGCGGTCGCTAACACACCCCTGCGTTTGCATGTGTTTCCATAGCCCTATGCCGGAGGAGGCACGGCACATTTGCCTTTTTTGAACTAACATTTGACTAACTCTCAAAGCCATGACCTTACTCTCATGTCAGTACGAATGGACGCAGAACAGCACTTCGAAGCAGCTTTCTTGATGAGATGTACAGCAGAACTGCAGGCGGATTTGATTGTAATGAGGCTGTGTTCCTGCCAAGTTTTTTTTTTTTCTTCTTTTTATGGACAACAGATTTTCTGAAATAATTGGGATGGGTATTCTCTTCGGGTGCCCACGTGGGGGTCCACATGCTTGTCGACGGACGTTCTTGTGTAGAAAGATCAACAGGAAGTGGCAGAGCAGCTGTGTCAACATGTCGTAAAGCACCTGTCTGCTGTGGGCCGTTGCAGAGGGCAAACCCCCGCTGAAAAGCTCACAGACACCCCCTGCTGCCCTCTTGAACCCTTGTCCCCTCCCTTTTGCTCCTTTTTTTTATGTACCTCTTATGGAACCAAATGAGTGCTCTCATCTGTGTCCTGTGGTCTCTGAGCACACTGCTCTTTATATCTCTTCACGTAGTATACAGCAAATTGCTAGCAGATTTGAGTGTCTAGAGCTAGAAAATGTGATGCCTACAGGATGGCCATTTTTTATATCAGTTTAGACATTCACATACAAACCTTATTTTGCAACATGGAAGAAAGCTTTTTTTCTATGTATGCGCAAGACTTCCGATTAATCAGCAGATATGTAAATTGCTAAAAGAATAACAAAATGCAGTAAATGGGGTTTAAAATGCACTACAAACCATTTGATAACAAATACGAGTATTACGTTTATTAAGTATATTGCAGTTTTACAATATTAAGCAGTATAACAAACTGTTTTTGCACAGCTAAAGCAAATGTAAATGGATGACACTAGAAGCCTCACACAAACAAGTTACATTTCGCTTGAAGGATGTCCTGCCCTTGGAGGGCCAGTTTCTAGCCTTCTTCAACACACCAGCCTAGTCATCCTGAAGGCCTTGCTTAGCTAGTCCAAATGTGTTGTCTTTGCAGGTTAGAGCTAAACTTCCAGAACCATTATTGGACATCGCTGACACACATGCTTAACTAATTTATTCAGTATTTACTCAACATATACAAAGCAGTGTTTGCAAAAATGCAGGAATAATTTGTGATAATGTTAAAAATGTAACTTTGAATACAGTGAAAAGCAAGCAGTTGAGGTTTCTGCAGTGGAAACATTGTTTGGTATATTTCACACCTCCAGCCTCGCTGTCTTTTGTTAACCACAAGGCACTTTCAGTATACTTTTGACAGACTTCCTCTTTTCTTCTCTGTATTTGCGTTTGATGTTGTATGATACAATATCTGCAGTTCGCATGTATTCGGTAGGAATATGATGCAGTGTTTTTTTTTTCATTCATCCAAACATTAAACATCAGCTGTTATATGAACAGCATAAATGACAAGAAACTAGAGGCATTACCATGTGCTTTATTTTTGAATGTAGTAAAAACGAGAAAAGATTGTAACCGAAAGCTCTGTTATTTGGTTTATGCGTTTCACACTGTCTTCTGATCTTCCCCTACATGAGTGATAGCGCCCTCTGGGGGTTGTGTTTGAATACACTGAGCACACACTTTATTTTCTCGTTTTGTGTGGCTGTACCAAACCACATAGCGTAGGTATGAATAGAAACCAGCTAAGTGAGCACTTCCTGTGCAAGCTGTAGCTCCGAGGCAGTCACACAACAGACCACACGCGCGCTCAAGCAACCGTCAGTTACATATCGTTCAATCTCGTGACGACCTCAGCTCACAGAGAGAGTGTACTCTGATTTGCCTATCCGCCTTAGTCAAACACAGCCTTATCCCTGCATATGCAAATGCTTAGGCATGCTGGGTAATATTCAGTGCGGGTGGTGACGGGCGTCCCCGGCTCACAGCTGTTATCTGATGTTATCTTTGACACCAGATCGGCCTCAACATGTTGCAGCATTCAGCATCCGCGACCTGGAAACCAGACCTTTTAACTGTCAGCACCTTCGTATCAGACTCAGCAGTGTTGTGTGTCACTCAAACATGCCAGAGAAATCGTGTTTTCAAGGGTGAATATGATGTGGTGTAATACAACAGTAAAAGAAGCTTATAGCTTTAAAGACAACATACGACACGTTTAACTGTTCATTTTGAATCCTCTTAAGCTTCCTTTGTAATATTTTCACACGAAGGGCTTTAGATGTTTTTTTGTTCAATCAGAGGATCATCATTTTGACCAAATCGTCTGTCCTATAAAAGATTCGCAGTGCTAAATGCAAGCTGTAAAGTACAGTAAAAATCTAAAAGGAGGACACAAATTAAGAGACGTTTATTTAGAAAATAATTTAATATTGTTACATTGTGTTGTTTTTTTGCCTGTCATGAGTTTCCAGGGAACACTGGATGGACAACCCAGTGGATTTGAACTGCTTTGTGTGTGTGTGTGTGTGTGTGTGACGTACAGCAGCAGTTTTGGCCTCAGACACGAGTGTTGAGAACACAGCAGCAGTGTGTGACAGTAGCTGCTGTAATCCCTCTAGTGGCGATAAGACACAGCTAAACAAATGCAGCGAGAGCGGCACTGAAGCTGGAGATAAGACACACACTTGCCCGGACCTTGCCTTATCAGCCCAGAGTTCATACAACATGGCGCTCACTCTGTTTGTGTTGTCCAGGTCTGTGACCGTCTTGTCTTGGTGTGTAAGCTTGTTGGAAGGCTCGAGGGTCAAACGGTAGGGTGAAACAGCAGGGTAGTGGGGAAGAGATTAAAGTCACACTATCACTTACGGCTTGGCCTCCGCTAGCCTACTGTCCTCAGCTGACAGGAAACCCTTAGGGGCCACAACAGCGGTGGCCCAAAATCCTCCACACCCACACAATGCACAAAAAGGCAGCATTCTTTTCTCCTTGCAGTGCTCACACACTGTTGTTCTGCTATTGCTGTCTTCAATAGGCTGTGTACATGGGACACGCACACACACGCACACAGGAGAAAGGCTTCATTATGAACCACCTGGAAGTGCCACAGCCAGCTGCCAGATCAGCTGAATGTCATATGGTGTGTATCTGTGTGTAAAGCTGCACGGCTGAAGTAGCTCATGTATTTCTTTCTCTCTAGCAGCATTTATCAGTCCCATATCTGATTCCAGAAAGCGCTAGCAACTTTTCAGAATTGAAACATCACTCACAATTCAACTCTTTATCTACTGATGATGATCAACACAGCTGTAATTTGATAATTAAACAAACTAGCACAGGAGAAGTAGTATATTTTGCAGTTCCTGCAGTGTATACATACTTTATCATGAGGCATACATCAATGCATGTTATTGTAGGCCAAAGTCTTTATTTTAATTTTTTTTCTCTACATTTTGTTGCTTACTCAGTATCTATCCAACAAAACATCCTAGGCCTGAAAAAGAGTAAAAAAAGGGTGAATGAGTCAAATGATCAAATGTATCAGTAAGCATATGTGCAGTCTGTTGCTGTGTGTGTCATAAAGATGGGTCTGCGTAGAGTTGTAGATAGTGCTCTGTGGAAGGGGAGTGTTGTGTTGGTTTTGTGCAGACTGTAGTTTCCCTTTTGCTATGTGTGTGGATCTGTGTGCCATCTCATCTATTCACACTACAGTGATAAAACCAGTCATTCAGGGTCAAGCATGTGTTTGTATGTCTGTGTGTATATCCTCGCACACTCTCCCCGAGGGCCATGTTAGTCCGAGTCACGCACACACACGGGTAATTCCAGATGAATGACAGTAGATAGCTCTGTCCTGCAGATCTGGACTGCTTTAATGAGCTGATAGGCAAATCTGTTGCTGGTTAAAGATTAAACGCTCTCCAGGGCAGCACACCTCTTATCTCAGCAGTAGGCCGCAGCATAGCGGAGCCACCGGGATTATTGTCTCTCTGTGTTTACGCATGGTCAGGTCAGACGTGGGCTGCTCACTAGAGCCCTTGTCTGCTTCATACCTTGGCCTGTGCTTGTGATTGTGTCTAAAAGGCAGTGGCTCTTCAGCATTCACATTACGGCACATCAGTAGATTAGTTAAGATTCGTAAACACTGACACGTATCAATGCTCGTTCATGGGTTAAAACATTAAATAAAAAAAACAATAAAACGAATAGTAGACAGATGAATGATTAAATACAGCCAGGATCAAGGAGAGCATTTAAAACTGTTTATGAGATTTTGAGCTGCTGTCTCAACATGTTTTTGTTGCATTTGTGGTATCTTTATTGTCTGATGAGATATCCAATCGCAACATCCAGATCTACAGATGCTCTCAGATCTACTCTCTCTCTCTGCTGGGTAACAGCACGTCAGTGTCACAACAGAAACAGAATATGAGAGAATTTAGCGAATTTTGGATGATTTCAAAATAAAATAGAGCTGTACATAAAAACAAATTGTTGCAAATTGCGTTTCTCTGTGTGAAAACTGCGTAGTTTTGTCTTCTATGCATTTTCACGCATGTGGTTTTTTCAGTGTCTTCCATTTCACTATAGAAGTCATCAACTTTATCTGCAGAACTTCAGAAAGAGTTAATTTCACTAGCGTTTCACCATTTTTTTTTTTTTTAGAAAAACTATTTTCATATACATAAGGTCTTCATGAAACCTCTTCAAAATAGCGTTTAGCTTGAAGAACATGAGACTTGTGAACCTGATAAATTACTTTTATACAGTAAAATGTACTCAAAGTGATAATAATAATTGTAAAATCATTAAATCTTTACCTTTTTTGTCCATAATTTTAATAGTAATCCTCAGTCTTATTTTAATGTTTTTATTTATCACACTTTTTAAAAAACAAATGTTTAATAAATCATGGGGAAAATCTCATCTCATTGTTTCAAATATTTATTTAAAAAGGAATCCACAAAAAGTGCAATGGAGTAATGGGTTTTGGAAAATTAAAAATGATTTAATTTAGTCTTTTTTTGGTTAAACATCATAAACCTGTTAATTTGTTTCACGATTTTAAATAATTATAAATTTGTTTTGATTACAAAAATCTAACTTAACCATTAAAGGGGTCATGAACTAAGAAATCAAAATTCCCTTGAAGTTTTGAAGTTCCAGACCAAGTCAGAAAGAAACTCTGTCCTTGTGCACCTCACTTTACCATGGATTCGTTTGCAAAAAGGCTCAATTTAATCTAGGATATTCAGAAAGTTTGAAGTGTTGGGGTTACTGCAGGACCAGAATTAGCAACCACTGCCCTTTATGTATCGTAGTTTGTTAGGGATGAAGGAAATAAGGATCTCAAAAGTAGAAGTACTTCAGTACCGCGTCAATACTAAGTAGCAATACTAGTCTGCATTGGTACTACCAAGGCAAAAATCCGCAAGTGTTGTATGTAAGGTACTTTATTGTTTGAGCATGTGTGCAGCAAAGAGATCAGTTCCTCCCTCACCCCTTTCTCTTCATATCTCTGCAAGAAAGCTGTGACCATCAACAGGAGGAAAGAGAATTGAGTCATTGTGGCCTACGGCGATGACTTCTAGACTTCAATTTAACCCTTCGTGTCCTGCACACACCTCACATGAACACTTTTTCTTTGTGTTGGCTGCTTGAGCCAAAGGCCCTGAAAAGGTCTATGTACCTAAATAAAAGTGTATAGCACTGTAGTCATTTCTGTGCTTAAAAGAACAATAAATATTTGCTAAATATGACAGAAATGTTGGCACGCTCCTGCAATAAAATGATGGGTGTAAAAATCTGGTATTGCTAATTTATATTACATTTATGAAGGAAAATTGGAGTATAATGATAACATCGTTGTGCTGTAAGTAGTATTAGCTGTTGTGATAAAAAGGTGCTAGATAGTGTATCTACCTAAGCTACCTAAGATGCTTAATCAGTAGTGCAAGGAAGTAGTTTTACATGTTACTGCGTCTTATGGACAAAGACTGATCATCCATATGTGGGTGCTTTTAAGTGTTATATGAGTATAGTAATAATGTGATTATTGTTCCTGTCACTCCAAAATAAATGGCACCTAGAGTTGCTGATTCATGGTCCCCTCCTATATTAAACACAAACAACCAGAGTGAAGGAATACATGCATTTTCTTTTTGGATTAAAATGCTTTTAGTGGTAACATTTTTTGCTTGGTTTAAAGTGCGATTAGTACTTGTTCTCATCTGTCTTGCTGTTTATATAGGGGGTGGAGCACAGATGTGCCTTTGAGAGTGCGAGACATGGGGGAAGGAGATAGTTGCAGTGGAAGAGAGCATGTCAGAACATGCCACCACCTCTGGATCAGGATCTTTCTAAACACACAGAAAGAGGGAGAGAAGGACAGGGTATACCCTCCCCCGTCTCTTTTTCTGTGTTATCTCAGAGGGGCAGAGGAATTATGGGTGGAGAGGAGGAGGGTCATGTGAATTTGCAGCAGCTGCTACACTGAACGTTTCACTTGACGAAAAGGGATTGTGTTGTGTGTGCATGTGTGTGTTGCCTTATTAGATAAGCTCCAAACATTTTGTTTTTTTTTCTGAAAGAGTGACAGTTTTTGAACTGAGCAAACAGACGGACTCTCTCTCTGTGTGTGTGTGTGTGTGAGACATTAATGTAAAGGTGTTGAGATTGTGTGCTAGTGTGTTTGCTCACAAGACTTCCATCTTGCATCTGTGATCTGGAATGTGAACACAGTAGCGCCGTGCATCTGTGCCGTGTGAAGTGTCAGTCTGAGGATCAGCATTTCAGTGCTACTGCTGCTGTTGTTTATTTCATTATTAATTGCTCTGAGCAGTTTGTGTGTAGTGCAGTGGCTGAACAGGTTTTCAGAGAGCTCCTCTGTATGTCTGTTTGTCTGTCTCTCTCACCCCGGTTTGTACTGAAATGGAAGTTGATCAGCTCTAAGAACCTGTAGTTTTTACTACCGTGAAAGCAAAAGAGTGACTGAATGTTACTGCATATCCCTCTTGGTTAACTTTATACATTGGGTTATCCGATTGTTATCATTAATCAATGGTGTTTTTCAATGGATCTCTGTTGACAACCGCAAAAAGCCACATTTCTCACACAAACACTGCTGCACTTTTGTTGTTGCAAATCTTCTAACGATGCAAGAATTTAATTGGGGGTGAAATTTGATTGCAGTGGCTGTTAATTGGCTGTCTGTGAACATGTCAAACCAGAGACTATGACTGTGGATTTTAGCCTAAGATTATATGAATCTTTTAGGATTTTCAAAATTTGTTTTAGAATCATGGCCAGAATCACTCAGTGTAAGCTGGGTTTTGGTCCAGATTTGGTCCAAACCCCTCTGTGTATGGGTTACAAAAATTTTTTTTGTCTAAAATGAAACAGTTGATGATGTTTTCTGTTTTCATGTTTTGGTACATAGTTTGAGTATATGTGTGTGTGTGTGTGTGTGTGTGTGTGTGTGAATGCTGGAGGACAGACAAGCTGACCTTGGGCATAATCTTTGACCTCTTCTTCTTCACCTCTGTCCTGCAGCTGTTAGGGTCAGACGCTGTTTTTTTTTTTTGTGTTAGGCTGTTTACATCCTCAAACCATCAAACCGTCAGTGTTAGGGTCCATGTATCCTGTTTATTGATTCTAATATCTCACTCTGTTTCTCCGTCTTCTTCAGGCATGAGCCATGAGCCAAAGTCACCATCGTTAGGCATGATTTCCACAGCAACCCGCACCACGGCGACAGTCAGTCCCCTCACCCCATCTCCCCTCAACAGTTCTATTGTGCCCAATGGCAGTCCTGCATCTCAGTCCGCCCACTCGGGATTTGCCGCCGCTCTCCGCAAGCTGGCCAAGCAGGCAGAGGAACCCAGAGGTAAGCTGTGACCCCCCTGACATTTGATCCCCGACCCATGTGTCAGTGCTCCAAGGACACAGATGTACCCTGGGTGCCGTCTCTTTATTTCTATGATAATGACCCTTTAGTGGAATTCAAACTGGACTGAATAAAGTCTGGTTTTCCCTGCAAGTCTTGGTCATGCTGGACTACAGTGGCATTATCTCAACAGGATCAGTAGTTCATTTCTCAGGTCATGATCCAATGTTGTTGGCTCCTTGGGCCAATAACTGTAAACTGAGCAAAGATTTCATTTTGATACTTCTAAAGCTATTTATTATGTTTGGAAAAAGTTCTGTTAGTTAAAGTACCCCCACCCTTCTAACACTGCACATCTTGGCTGCGAACAAAAGCTAAAAAAATGCTGCCTCTACAGGCTGTGTATGGAGGTAGGAAGGCAACAAGCCATTTCCGAATGCAGTGGTCATGTCACATCATGTTTGCTGAAATACCTTCATCTGATTTTTGTAGGTATCATAATGGTGTCTTGTGGGTTTGATTCTGTAACAGTTCAGCTATGGCATCTGAAAGCTTTGTTTTTGGTCAGTTTGTCTATAAATATAAACGTTATTTCCACATTCAATGTAATTTCTAGCTAGAAATTAGTACTATAGAAATGTTAAATTTACTTTATTGTTATTGGGTGGTACGCTGCCTGCAGAGTCATTATCTGATAGGGCAACATGATAGCATGGTATGCCAACGTAATCAAACACACCTGATTCAAACGATCATCACACAGTGGCTAAGTCACTAACTGCTGTCAACTGCTTGGTTACCAGCATACTTAGAATACCGAAAAGCTCTCATACAGAATGACTTGTGTAAATGATAACAGATTTTCCATTTTTGGGATAACAATCCATATAACTGTTGGACTTCTTGTTGTTACTGGTTATGAAGTAACCAGTTTGGGCCAGATGCTGCTGCTTTTCTGTGTGCCCACAGAGAGTGGCATTTTCTACATGTATGTTCATCTTGTGTGTATGTACACAGGGAATGTTGTTTGTGTATGTAGCCTAAAGAAGGTACACACACATTCTCTACATGGTGCTCGGCTGTGTTTGTAGACACTGTCTCAGCAGGGAAGCAGTCTTTAACAGTCTGCCAGAATACCACATGCTTCCTGTCTTCTCTGAGTGCTCTTCAGCAGACCCAGAAAGAGTCCACATAGAGAACGCTTTGATGTGAATGGATCCAGCACCCTGCTTTTAATTTTATTTAACCTAATACATTGTATGTAAAATGCTGGATTTAAAAGACCACAATCGGGATGGCACAGTGGCTAGATGTCTGTGACCCCGTCTCACAACAAGAATGTCCCCAATTTGAGCCCCAGCAGGTGTGTGGAGTTTTCCAGGTTCTCTCTGTCAGCCTGGGTTTACACTAGGTACTCCAGTTACCTCCCACAGCCCAAAGACATGCAAGTCAGGTGAAATGAAGATTCTAAAACGTCCCTCCCAACTTGTGTATAAGACAGTCTTAAAACAGGATGACTTGTGTATAGTGCATATATTCAGTATCAGTCGCACCACACAAATACGCTGTTTTCATTCAAATGAAAGCTTAAATAAATGTAGAGGACAAATCCTTGCGGCACAGCTGACACAGAACAGCATACACAGTTTGCATCCAGTGGATACTCTCTAAAATTGTGGTACGGAGACAAGGAGGAGATTAATTGTTGAATAAAGTCATTATTTTTGTATTCTCGTCACTTCATAATGTTACGGTTGGACCACTGATTGCAGATGGACTATTCTGACTGTTGTTTTTTTGTATTCTTCTGGGTCTTGACAGTGTCATTTTATTAAACTATCTTAAACTTTGTTCTGAAGACAAACTGCTTCAAGTAGTCTCTGAATTTGAAAAAGTTTGTAGGCTACCTGACAGTTAATGAAGGATGAAATGAGATTGAGACACTATTCAAAGACCCACTTTTGCGTTAGGTCCAGATGCACATTTACGTGCCTCTAAATGTCAATTAAAAAGCAAACTCTGGTTGACCATATTGTATCTTCCTTTGTGAGCCGTTGGGTGCTTCTTGTTCAGGATAGACTGCAGAGTGGAGCTGTTATGCTGATTCTTAGCACTAGTACTCATCTAGCTGTTTCATCACCTTTGTTAACTCTGCCTTCCGTTTCTCTTTTTTCATTGTGTCTGTATCTGTAGCCCATCTGTGGGTGGCATTTAAAAACAGACAGTTGATGCACATTATGATTAGGTCACTCTCACTGTTAAAAACAGCTCTAAAAACGCCTCTTCCCAGTGTCTGTCTGATTTGTCTCCAGTCCAGACAGCTGTAGGTGGGCCGCATGAGCTTACAGACTGGGCAAGTGAAACGGGTGAGTGACAGTGATCTGAATAAAGGCAGGACGGGTGTAGGCTGACTTCAGTAAACCTATAGTTCCTGCTTTGAGATTTCATGTTAAAAACACATTGTTCTTTGGAGTATTTTAACCTGTGAAAATAATAAATTAAATTTTTTATTTTTATTTTTTTTATATTTTATATTTTTATTTTTAAATATGTATACTGCACAAGCTAAATGATAAATATCTAAATAAGGAAACTAAATA
>JAUMHP010000073.1:6053839-6063920 GCA_032361065.1 Enteromius trimaculatus | reverse complement strand
TAATTTGACCATTAATTTTGTGACATTATAGGGGAAGCTGAGCTTCCCTTGCAGTCTTAAAGAAATCGCCACTGATGTAAATGTTGCGTATGTGTTCTATAGTTTGCATGATTGTTAGTTCCATGAGCATAAAAACAAATTAATTACTAAAACAGTCCAAACTCCTTTTTTAAAACAAATTAGGCAGGAATTTACACTCTTACAAAGTGGAACCATTACCATTAAAAAAAATTATAATTGGTTGGCACTCCAACCAACACACGTTACCACTGACTCTCAGACTGTTATCCGGACTACACTACCCAGCAGCCATTGCACTATCCCACCACCAGCTAATCACTCACACCTGGACTAATCATACACCTGCACCTCAATATCCATGCCCAACGCTTTCATTAATACCTGCATTTTAGTCAGATTCGCACTCCAGATCTTGAAGTCATGTCTTTCCTTGTGTTATTTTTCTGAGCGATCCTACCCGTGGTCTACTTTGGACTGTACATCTGGACTGTGATTGTTTGCTGCCTGCCTTGAAACCTGCTCGTTGTTCCTCAACCTTGATTTTGCTTTATCCCCATCTCTCTGTTTGCCGGTATTTTGCCTGACCCTGAATAAAGCTTGCGAATGGATCCGCACATCCCTGCCTCCATTGTTACACAAAAACAGTAAAAACACAGTAAAAACGTGGTAGGAGAAAATGTCAAGGTTAAATAATCTTTTTCATAAAATATTTCAACCTGGTTAATTGACACCAATTACACTTTCCGGGTTATATATGAAACATTTAAAGGTTCATTTCATATTAAAACATAGAGATATTCTTCTACATTTTATGATTTCCTTCTAAAATGTCTCCAGTGTTCCACTGATATAATGTAACATGTAATGACAGCGCTTCCATGCAGCGTGACATATTCAGGAAGGAAGAACAGTGCAGTGCAGTCCCTGTGTGCTCACTGAGAAGACGCTATAATAGATCAGACGTGAAGGACGGTAAGGGTACGGTAGGACGGTACTTGTTTACAGATGTCAGATGCAAACTGCAGAGCGAGAGCCATTTGGAGATGTAATGCATTTTGGCTATGAGTATAAAATCAGAGAGGGAGAAGAACAGATGAGGCTGGGGACAATGAGAAGAGTCACAAAAGGAGAATTGTAATGCACAAAATAGAGAGCAAATGAAAGTGAGGAGCACGGAAAGCAGGAATGGATGAATCGGAGCTGTTCATTAATACACAGTGGGTTGATAATGTCTCCGTCCCTCCGGGAAATAAGTGGGGGTGATTTGTGACGCTGCGTGCCTGCAGAGTCAATTTGGAACAAGTGTGTTTTCAGCCACCTTTCCGATAGCACTGGTGTGTGTGTGTGTGGCATAAACTGCTTGAGAATTGCTTTCATGTCATGTATGTTTATTGTCTTCAATTTCTTTTTGGTAATGGGAATTCAGGATTAAAACTGCTCCCTCCTTTCATTTTGCAGTACACTTCTCGTTTTCTAAAACTAAATATGAAGGTTTTGCATGCTTTTCAAAAGGCTTGTTTTATTCAGTCTACCTTGACTAAGAGCATGTACTGTTTGGATATGCTCTATATGAAAGAAAAAAATGGACTGTGATTATACAGTATACATACTGTAAATCATATTGCAGTTCATTTCCCGTGAAACAGAATAACTTTATGAAAAACTTATGCCTTTTTTAAAAGTATTTAAACTTAGTAACTTGTATGCTCAGGATCTCTCAAACTATTTGAAATATAAAAGCTATGAAGAGATGCTGGTCTCCTGTGCATTACAGTAGCCTGGATACACTGATAAAAAAGGTTGCTAATTAGAAGTGCTAATTTAATGGCTTTCAGTCCTTGGAAAATGATATTAATATTGAAAAATCAATTAGCTTAGCCTTTTAATTTCCCTATTATTAAACATTTTGGTCAATCCATTTCTGTCTCATTTTAGCTGTTGTCTTTGTGAACGGATAAAATGGCATGATTTATTTAAAAGCTCTTATGATTTTTCTTCATTTTCTCTAAACTGCATATAATCAAATTAGTGGTGTGAGTCTTTTGGGTTGACAGCAAACCGATTTGGTTTGTGATTCACTCGACTTCAATTAAATGCAAATTCAGTTTGATGGAATTGATTTTTTAAAAAATCAAATCAGCAGGATATTTAGATACATTTGAAAGCAAGAGGATTGCTACAGGTACACTCTACAACTGACAGAATCTGAATATACCCGCTGACACACTTAAATTGTTGTTTTTGCAAGCACATTATTTGATGTAACCTTTATGGACAGAAACATTTATCTGTTCATTGAGTGAGTATTGATTTTGTGCACTGGGTCCAACGATGTTGCTGCATGTTTAGGGTTTTTTCTCATAATTTATGGAATGCACATCTCAGACATGTTTCTTCTAGAGTCTCAGAAGAGATCTCAACAATGTCACAGACTATACCAAGGGAATATGAACTTAAACACTTTCTATATGCCACATATATTCAACTCATATTATGTTTTTAGCTCTATTCTGCTAACTTTGTCTTATCAATTTTGTATTTGATTACTTTTAGAAGGCATTTAAGGAGGAACATTTCAGGCAAATACGATATTTAACGGTGTTTCTTCAACTAGGTGAACTTTAGCCTTGTGAAGCCTTGTGAAGTGAAAAAAAAACCTGTTCAAAAGTTACATAACACAATCTCATAGGTTTAAATAATTTGTCTGGTTTTAAGTTCTGTAGGAGTACAAACTAAGATTACAAGATAAATTGTTAATATTTTACATTTTTTCTGTAATGAACAAATGTAATTTCCAACACATGTCAATAAACACCTGTTATTTAAAAATATAATAACCTATGCCACTTGAGAATTGGCACAATTCCACAATATACAATAATTATAAATTATGTGTGTGTGTGTGTGTGTGTGTGGTTTGTAAGTTTTGGAAAAATAATAAATAAATAAATATATTTATATACACATACTGAATAGTCCTGAATAAGAATTTAGAGTAACCAGTCTATAGAATATTTACTTCAGAATGATGTGAAAATCATTTCAATTAATTATTCACAGAAAACAATATAGTTTTTTTAAATTTTAAAAAGACTGTATGCAAGGGAGTGAGAATGGCCAATAAAATTCAATGATTCTCACCTGAAGAGACAAAAACCTGTCCCCCAATGGCCCATTAGTGACAGTGACACATAAGAAAGAATGTGAGGAGATTGAAAAAAAAAAACAGTTTATTTAACTATGTTTTATATAAAACACAGTATAATTTAAATATGCATAATGAAGGTCAAAGACATTATTGAGCTCACTGATCCAACTAGAGATGTGAACAGACTTTGAGTCAATCCTGAAAACAAGTTAACAGGTGTAAATACCTGTTATTTGAGTGTGTTCTGCTTCTTTCCATGAGTTCAAAAAAAAAAAATCCACCATCAGTATTCAGGGAGCTTGTTTTACCAGAGAATATCAGTGTAGCTGAACATGTGATGTTGGTAACAGCACTTCTAGAGGTAAACAGCTTGAAGAGACTCCAGTGAATGTCATCCAGGTTCATTCAGATTTCTGATCAAAAAAAACCAAACACACACACAAAAAAAACATTTTTTAGTCATAGACCGATGCATGCTTTGCATTAGTGCAAAAATATAGATTTATCCGAGAAACACTTATTGTTTAGGATGTTAAACATTAGAATAGAAGTAGATGTCTAAAATATATTTTATAATGTATATATTTTCTTCAATTCTGTCTGAGAAAATATCCTCTGGTAATCCGTAACTCCTATGTTTGAACAGGGGTGGTTTGTTACGGGAAGTGTAAGTAATTTCCAAGATGGAAGATGACGTGGCAAATTAGACATCACACATTCCCGACACCCTGTCACGTACCTCTGCACATCCCTTTCCATCCTGGGCCACCAAAACCGATCTTGAAGGAGTGAGATGGTTCTGTTGGTCCCTTGATGGCCTGTGCCCAGTGAAGTATGCGTTGAGTGGATTGTGTTCATTTGGTGGGACAAACCTGAGATGAGGTGGACAGTCCGGTGGAGGAGCAGGTGCTGGTTCAGAAGTGGCTGTTTACCATAGAATAGGATTTACAAAAATTATTTCTGGCAGAATAGGTTCGATGGGCTCTGGAGTTTCCTCAGAAGAGTGGATACAGAGCGTTTCAGCTCTGATGTTCTTTGGGCCAGGTCTGTAGGACATGGTGAATTAGATTCTGGTAAGAACCAAAGCCCATTAAGCTTGTCGAGGATTCAGGTGTTTTGCATTATGTAGATATTGAAGATTCTTATGGTCCGTCAGCACTTGAAACGTGTGAATGGACCCCTCCAGCCAATGTCTCCACTCTTCCAAAGCGAGTTTGATGGCCAGCAGTTTGCGGTTTCCTATATCATAATTCCTCTCCGCCGGACTGAGTTCTTGGAGTAATATGCACAAGGACGGAGTTGTGATGGCTTCCCCTGCTGCTGGGATAATACCGGTGCCTACCCCTGTGGTAGAGGCAACCACTTCCACCACGAAAGGGAGCTGATGATCAGGATGGACCAGAATGGGTGCCGAGGTTGCTCTCATCCATTCTTACCCTGTTTTGGTCGATGTAGTAGCCTAGGAACTGGACGTTGGATTGATGAAATGAACATTTCTTAGATTTTTAGAATAAGTGATACTCGCTTAATCTGGATAGTACTTTACAGACCTGTTGACGATGTTCTAGGAGATTTGAGGAGTAGATTAAAATATTGTCAATGTAGATTACTAGGAATTCATGGAAGAAATCACGGAAAAGCTCATGCATAAAATTTTGCAATATTGAAGGGGCATTAACTAATCCATACGGCATCACAAGATACTCGTAGTGGCCAGTAGGGGTGACAAAAGCAGTTTTCCACTCGTCCCCTTCGCATATATGGATGAGGTTATATGGACTTCTTAAATTGAGTTTGGTAAATATTTTGGCTCCTCTGAGTTTCTCAATGGCTGAGGGGATGAATGGTAGCGGATATTTAAATGTAACCGTAACTTCGTTCAGGGTAAGATAATCTATGCATGGGTGTAATCTATGCAACCCACCATCTCTTTTGGCCACGAAGAAGAATCTAGATGCAGCAGGGGAAGTGGCCAGATGTTCCATTGGAGAGCTTCATGGATATAATCTTCCATAGCTTTGGTTTCAGGGATTAACAGAGGATATATCTTTCCTTTGGGCACAGTGGCATCCTGGAGCAGTCCCATAATCGATGTGGTGGCAGGCGGGCAGCTCTCTTGGGGCAAAACACATCCTGAAAAGAGGCGTAACAAGAAGTAATATCAGTAGATTGTTTGTCTACAGGGCTCTCAATAATGTGGACACTCCAGGAAGCTGGAGGTCATAGAGGCAGCTTCGGGAAGCACTCCGGCCCCATTTGAGAATTTCTCCAGTGCCCCAAGAAATGTGAGGGTCATGCCACAGACGCCCTAGGACCACGTAGATGGTGGAACCCTCCAGAACTAATAACCATATTTCTTCTTCATGACACTGGCCGACTTGGAAATGTAGGGGTCCAGCACAACTCACTGCTGGCCCGGGCTTGATTCCATATCATTTCCGCCCATCGTAGTGGTGAGCCTGAAAGACAGGATATAACATAGCCGATTTTGGTATACTGACTGATATAACTGAGGATAAGTAGCATCTGATATAATATGATATAACTGAGGATACGTAGCAAATGTGATGGAGCACTGTAAGAGAAATCCCTGCAATCCCCCGGCACACCAGAGAAGGGCGTCGATCGCACCATGGGACAAACAACAGCTGGAGTAGAAGTGTTGTTTACGGAAGGAGTTGGTGCTGGTGTTCCCGGAGGATTAGGTGCTGTTGGTGCTGGTGGTGTGGTAAGAATCGCTTGGAGATTATCTACTAGCTCCTGAAATGGATCTGATTAACTCATTTTAGACAGACGCAGATGGTAAGTAAAAACAAATACAAAGTTTGTTTACAGATAATGAATTCAACAGTCTTTTGGAGCAGTGCAACAGGTGAGTAAACTGAAGTCTGATAGTTTGGAGTATGGATACACTGGAGACTTGACTAAATCCTTTTCCTTTTCAGATGGAAGACAGCACTCAGACAGAGACCAACACCACACACCACAAACCTTTGGAGACAAGAGGGAGAGGTTTCTGGGAATCTGGAGAGACAACATACAATGAGGAGCACACGGGAAGAATTCAGGTAAGTTCTGAAGGTAAGGATACAGAAGATCGCTTGGAGTAGCATGAGTCCACTTCTCAGGAACGAGCATGGACAATGTGTGCAATGTGGTGTGTGGTTTTGTGTGCTGGTTGATTGTTGCTGAGATCGGGAACAGGTGTCCTGACAGGTGATGATGATTAGAACTGGGATCGTTGTGAGGGAGTGAAGGTGGAGCCTGGCGTAGATGTAACAGGCTCATGGTTTTAACCACTGTGCTACTATCCTGTGCATACTATCCTGTATGATGCCAAGATAAATATCTCCATCATAATGATCCTTTTTCTTTTTTCTCATGTATATCCATGTCTCTTTTAAGTCTTTCTTCATATTTTAAAGGGTCAGCTTTTATTTTGTCCCTAAAGGCCAGTGACCTTCTTTTGTTATCTTACTGTAGATGGCATATTAATATAAAAGTAATATAATTATAAAGTATATTTAGAAATAAAAATAATATAAGTACAAAAAAGTATTGTAATATATTGTAAAATAAAACGTATCACCGAAATCTACTTTAATCATTTTATTATGTCTGCATATTTTTATGTACACAAATTATTAGCTTTTCAAAAAGGACCTTGAAGGTACAGAATGTTTGGAAATGACGTAGAATAAATGTTTTGTTTACAGATCGATCAATATTTAGCTTGATTTTTCTTAGTTTTTTTGTTGATGAAAATGTACATTTCACTCCATGTCCAACATGTACTCTAACTTCACAGAACATTTCCACAGAAACAATCTAAATAATCTTTAACACAAACGTTTTAAATGGTGGGAATTTCACCAATACTATGCGACAGCTATATTTTGTATAAAAGGTAATATTGCTATTGGTCTCACATTGAATACTACAACAAATTTTAATTATTTTACTAGTGCTTAATTCAGGTACATTAAGAGTTATGCCATATTTTTAAACTGTATTTTCATAATTTAAGTTTAAAAGTCTGGGTGTGTGAAAAGGACAAAACTGTGATTTTGACACCTATAGGCTGAAAATCATAATAGAAAGGTAGTAAAAAATTTTAAAGGTGGTTTTATTGTTAGTTTGACAAAGAAAGTGGAATTTCTCAACAAATTATATGTATTTTTAAAAATATGACCAAAGAACATGTCATAGGTGTGCGTAAGGAAGGCACGGAGAGGTTCGGAATCCATTTAAAACAACTTTAATCCAAAAGTAGAATTCAAACAAGAGCTGGTTCAAAACACATGTTAACTTAGACATTGACGGACAAAGACTGGTACATAGGGTTAAACTTAAGTAGGGATGATAATCAACGTAAACGAGGGAGACTGGTGTACATGTGTGCGGTGATTATAACCATCCGGTTCGTCGGCATCAGCCTTCTCAGCCAACCTGTAGATATAACATGTCCCTTCTGGACCACATCTGTGACTTACTTACCACTGTTAATGCCTATTCAATCGAGTGATATCTTTCGAAGTAGGCGAACTGATACAAAAATACCAAATACATGTTGTCTGGTATAGTGTAGTGCTGATATACATTTCTGATGAAATATCAAAGCAAGCAGAAGAAGTCAGGAACACTTTTCCTTTGCTTAGATTTACTTCATGCAAATGTTAGTTTACAACATAAACTTAGCGGGGGTTTTCCTAGCTGTATCTGTGAGCATATCAAATATGTCTGTTATACAGCTTTTGTAAAAATACAGAAAGTAAATGTCAGGCAGTTTTACAGGCTCAGCTCTCTGTGTGCAAAAAAAAAAAATCAAATGGATTTCAAAACAAGCTGATGTTCAGCTCCTTCCAGGGAACCCTGGGTGCATCTTAGCGGTGACTCATCAGGGTAACCATCAACCACCCTTCCTGCACAAAAATGACTTGATCACAAAAGCAAGGCACGATTTTCATCCATCACTCTGACTGCCACGTGTCCACGTATTAATTGCTTTGCTAAAAAAATTTTAGCATAGCTAAATAGAGAAATACCATAGAGAAAGCCAATGTACAGTAGCTGGACAAGAATAGATTTTATAAGGTCAGAAGCATGTGAATGAGTACTACACACAAGAGGCAAGTGTAAAACAGTCAGGAATGCAATGGTTAGTATTCAGATTGATATTAAGCAGTAGGAAGGTGGAGAGACGATGGAGAGACAACGGGGATCCACAACCACACACCACACTTCCAGATACAGTGGAGACACAGCGGGGAATTCCTTAGGAGCCTGGAGAGAAGACACAGCGTGGAGAACACAGGAGTATCACACAAGGTAAGTATAGAGGTAAGTCTTTACGTATCAGTGATTTGTCTTGGAACCTCAAAGTCCATTTGAGATGAACAAGCTCAGAAGCTGGTTGTGATATGGTGTGTGGTTTTATTTGAAGCTAGATGAGGTGGTGATTAGATCCATGTGGAGGTGACCAGTGAAATGATCAGTACTCTGGTGAGAGTGAGGGTTGTGATTGGAGGGTGGAAGAGCTTGGCGTGTCTGTGACACTGCTGCAGTCGGTTAAAATTGTTCAAAAATGCCAAATGAAAAAGAGTCACATCCTTATGCAATATGGCCAAGAATACCAAGAACTTCAGTGCTGTGCTGAATAAATGATGAAGTCTAATGATGAGTCGTAGAAAGAAAAAAAAAAAACAATATGTGAAGTAGTGTGTGAACCAAAATAAGATATAACACCAGTAAACCTCATAAAATAAAATACCTTTTCACTTGGGTAGAAATATTAACTGAGCAGTTAACAATAAGCAAAGAAAAAAGACTTTATATACTTTTTAGATAAAGTAGACGTAAACCCAAAAAGAAGAACATTTAGTAAGCTTGAGAGAGGCATGGGAAATATAAGGATTTTAGATACACAGTTGATTATAATTGGAGTTTCACGGGTTTGTGCTTTCTCATTAATAATAATAATAATAAAGCATGTTTGGCGTACTGTCGGGGGTGAAAATACACTGTTGCTGTACTGCATACTGCGATCGAGTGAAGGAGACGTTTAATTTCCTTCGAGCTGTTTTTCTCTTTGTAGCACATGAAAGTGACAATTCTATGTCAGCAATGCTTTTTAGGTATCAGACTACTGTGCTACCAGACGGAATCCAAAAAAGTACATGGTTCGCTATTTTGGTGCTATTCACAACTTCTGACAATGGAAACATAATTGCGTACTGTACTCAACTTTGAATCAGTGGAAATGATGCTTAAAAGAATAAAAAATTGACAGATGGCTGGAATCATCTGCAAGATTGTTTGTAATTTTAACAAGAGCTGTTTCTGCAGTTTGTTTAGAGCTATAGCCCAAATGGAAGTGCACATATGGCTTATTACTTTAAAGATTCATGTAATTCATGCTGAGTTGATGCTGTTCTTTTGAGAGTTTTTGAAGAAGGTTGGAAATCGACTGAAAATTATTATTATCTTTTTAAGATAATATTTTCTAAATAAAAGTAGTAGATGCTATTTCTTTGAAGGAACAGTATAACAGTAGATAAATAATAATTTATACTTGTAATAATGGGGAATTGATGCATGATGACATAAATGTACAAAAACGCCTCATATGGACAGGGTTCATCTTAGCACATACAACATATATAATAATATTTATCACTTACAGCAGATTTTTATGTAATTTTAAAGGGTTTTTACATTTGGGTAGGCAGAAAATTGTATAAAAATGGTTTTATTTTTCCCTACAGTTGGAATAGAATAACTCTTGCATAGATTATGATAGAAATATTTTTTTCTTTTTTTTTCCTGTGCTCACTGACATGTGTTGGAAACAAATCAAATTGTCTGCAGGGAGCTGAGGCACTCAGGGCCTGAATTATACACTTTCAAATTTCA
>JAUMHP010000073.1:5930874-5942389 GCA_032361065.1 Enteromius trimaculatus | reverse complement strand
TGCTAATGAGCTAAAGCTAGCGGAGTCAGGAAATCAAAACTAAAATAGTGATAACAAAGCAATCCGGTTGTTTTAGTATATATTCACACGTTATAAGCAAAAATGATGGTTTATGAAATAGGTTTGTGGGAAGAGATGATGTGTAGCCTATTCTTTACCCCAAAATGCATACAAAATATTCATCTCAGTTATAAGGAAACCTTTACCACTGGCTTTTTGGAAATATTTGTGAGTTTTAATAATTCAGTATCACAAATCACATAGAACTCTAGGTGGAAAACATGGTGTCACCACAGGGAAATAACATGCTCATTGATAATTCCTATTTATAAATAAATCTTTCAAATGGGTTTTGTGAGCTAATTGAGCATTGAATTATTCAAAAATGTTCTTTTCTGATAATTCAGTAAATTATTTTGTTTATACTACAGTTACCTCACCTCACATATTGTTCAGATGCTGTATTTTAAGTCATTCATCAGGTTGTTGTCCTTAAAATGCTCATGTGTAGGATTAATTTCTTAAGCATCTCATCCAACATCTCCTAATTTCCAAAACATAATTTTAGACCTAACAGCGAAGGTTTGAGTCATTGATAGCAGACTAATGGAGTGATTAATGAAGTTATTAGAGCGAAAGAGCAGCCTTTCAACTAATAGTGAAACTGTAAGTTCATCTGTTGGAGAGAAAAAGGGTACGTGAGCCTGTCCTTCAACAAAAAAACTACCCTATAAGCCCTTGAAGGAACTACTTTTACCTGCCGTATAAATAAATATATTTGACTCAAAAGAATAATTTGCTTTGAATCGTTACTCTTGTGAAACTCTTTTGAAAGGCCAATGTGAATGTTACAATTTTCAGTGAAGACTGACTTAAAATCACTCCATTTCTTGTTTAAAGCTGCATTAACTTCAGGAATCATATAGCCCACATCAATGATACTTTTATGATGCTTTGAGAGTTTTTCGAAGCCTGAACGTTTCACATTTCACTTATTATAACTGCAAAAAGTAAAAGAACAACCATTATTGTGCTCCTTTTGGATCGACAAGAGGCTAATGCTTGACAGAATGTTCAGTTTTTGGGTGAACTATTTCTTTAATGATGACTGAAGCTGGTGAAATTCAAGCGGTTTTGTGTCGACGACGTGACGTGTGTGTTAGGTTTTTGTGAACAGATGTCACCCATGACTGCACCAAACTAAAAGCAATTCAGTTATTGATCATCTGAAAAATAACTCTTACCAAGCCCACCGAACAAACCCAGAGGATTTGAGATAATATACATAAATTTGATGAGCTAATGACATTTTAAAATATTTATTATATTATTAGTAGCCGGGTCCAGCGTGAGGCCATGGACATGGTCAGATGGAGGGCAAAGGGGTCAGGCAGATTATGAAGATACAGCACCGCAAGACATATCAGTGAGACAATATTTATCCACCATAAAAAAAAAAAATATCAGACTAGTACTAAACACAAGGCAAGCACACATATTCACACACATACTCCACATGACCAAACCTGCAGGAATAGTCCCATTGATCGGATGGCTTTTAAAAGGCTGACCTTTAAAGAAGGGCTTTGCTTTTCGGTGATAAATCTGAAAAATGGAGCCATCTGTGGAGCAGAGGAGATTGGCAGGCGTACAGAGTGCAAGATATTTGGCCACTCCTGGGGTACCGGAGGGAGTGTGCGGCCCGTGACCTTATGGCAGGCGTAGGGTCGTGCCTCTCTGTAACACGAGAAAGCGCAGGGGCTGGGGCGGGGTCGTCTGTCCGTCTCCGTGGCGACTGGAGCCCGGTCGTCACGGCGACCCCTGTGCACACTGGTCGATGGACAGGCTGGGATGTGGAGGGATGCCACTCCTGGGGATGAAACCGAAGACCTGCTCACACACATACATACACAATGAAGACTCTGAGTCACAAGCTTTGCGTCTGTCCTTATCTGTGTGATTCAACCCTCATCCACCTCGCTATTCATTTATGCAACAGCTTTTCATTTGGACTGTGTGGGTGTTCACATGCATTTTTTGATTACAGTGATTACAGTGTGATAGGATTCACAAGTATGTTCCCAGTATTGTTTAAAGTAAAAACACTTAAAAATATATATATTTTTAAAAAGCTTATGTTTATGTTAAGATATTTTAACTAGTTGCTTATTAGCATGCATGTTACTGGCCTATTAGCCATTTTTTGTAGAAATTAAGCACATATTAATGCCTTATTCTTGCCCCATACCTAAACTTAACAACTACCTCACTAACTATTAATAAGCAGCACATTAGGAATTAAATGATGTTATTTTTGTTTTCTTTGTGCAAAAAAAAAAAAAGATTCTCGTAGTCCGGCAAAACTGAAGTTGAAGTTTTACGCTTGTGGATCTGGATCATTTCAGTTGTATTGCTGTCTATGGAGGGTAAAATGGCTCTCTGATATCATCACAAATATCTTAATCTGTGTGTTGAAGATGAGCAAAGGTCTTATAGGTTTGGAACGACTGTGAGTAATTAATGACAGAATTAAATTTTTTAAAAAATGAAAATCCGCCAATGTCTTGCTCAGCATTAGGTGTATATGACTTCTTTCAGACAAATCCAATGGAAGTTATTGTCATGAGAGAAGAGAGAAGTGTTTGTAACATTTTAAATATGAGTGTTTTTTCATACAAAGCTGCATCAGTTCATTACATGAGGCCTCTATTCACCCCTCAGAGCCATGTTAGGCACATTTTATTATGGATGGATACACAGTTAGTTGTATCTGAAGGAAGAAAGTCATATACATACAGGATGCCTTGACTGTGAGTAAAACATGGGCTTTTTTTTTCTTTTTTTTTTTTGAATGAACTAATCTTTAACTATTAATTTTGCTTCAATAAAGTTCAAATTGCTGCTAGTGAGGTAATTGTCAAGTCAAGGTATTATGGTCTGCTATGAATATGCATGCTAATAAGCAACTAGAATAGAGTTATCTTTCCTTGTATTCAACAGAGAGAAGGTTTTATTATTATGTATTGACAAATTCAGTTCTGCTTTTTGCATAAATACATCATATAACTTGAGAAATATGGAGCCAAATAGAATGGAAAAAGAGAAAGCAGTAACACTTCAAAATAACTATAAATTGAATGTCATATTCATATGGGTTTAGAATAAATTAAGGTTAAGTAAATAAAAAAAAATTAATAAATAATTAAAATGGAGAGTGATATTGTACTATTAAAATATGTTAATCAATAAGATGTCCTAAACAAAATACTGTATGTTGACATGAAAAATTTTCATGTTGTTATTTTAGCAATATGCTAATGTCAAACCAAAATGAATTGAGGGTAGAGATAACTACGTAAAGCATTCCAAATCAGTCACTTATAATAAGGCTACATTGTAGTCAGGAAGCTAGATTAGAGGGTAGCAGCCTATTTGAACCAAAGAAAGTCACTGGAACCAAGCTAACAAGTGAGTGACAGAAATTACTTTCTTGATTTCCACAAAACAAGCTGTAAAATCTTCAGCTCATTATTCCAGCTTATTCAGTCCATTTAGCCATGTGGCTGATGTTTTGGAAGAGCTCTGTGCCACTACAAGCTGGAAGAAGGACTGGAGTTTATAACATGTCCCTCTAAAGGGTAATTTAATGGGGCATCAATAAAAGCACTTAATTGCACAATCACTATTGACATCGCATTTAAACAGCCCCGCGTACTGCCGAATTACCTAATGGAGATTGGATTGGCCAACTTGCCACTTTTCAGAGTATAAATTGTGTCTGCTATTGACAGCTCATCGCTCCAAACACAGAACAGAGGAAGATTTTCACCCACATGAGGTTTGAGTGCTCTGGTAAGATATTTTTAAACATAATGTTTCTGATTAAAACTAAATTATCTGCAGAATTGTATATGGCATACTAATGATAGCTCATCTCATATTTGGAAACTTTAGTTTTGAAAACGTAGGTCATACAAAAACATTAAAGTATGTACTTTGTTTATAAAAAAAAACAAACACACACACACACACACACACACACACACTGACCCTGTATACCACTCACAGAAAACCTATTTGCATTGTTACACTTTTTAAATGTACATTGTTTGCTATTTATTTTTTTTCCAATATCAAAAATATCAGGTTTTACTATCCAACTATCAATGTAGCATAAACAATTAATGTTCCATAGTTTTATAGTTATAAGAAAAACTTGGCATTAAATGGTTATAGTTCACCTTAAAATGATAATTATGTCATTAAGTACTCACTTTCATATCATTCCAAAGCTGTAAGACCTTCGTTCATCTTCGGAACACAATTTTAGTTATTTTGGATTAAATCAGAGAGCTATCTGGCCCTCCACAGACAGTAACACAACTCAAATGTTCCCAGCTTTAGAAACATAGTAAATACATCAGTAAAACAATTCATGTGACTCAGCTTCAGTTTTGCAACGCTACGAGAATACTTTTTTGCGCAAAGATAGCTACAATAATATAATTTATTCAATTTATTATGCCATTTAATTACAGAATTTAATTTTAGGTGAACCAACCCTTATTTGTGATGTGCTATTGTATGGTTTAAAATGACTTATTTATATATGAAATAATTGTATGACTTTATAGAGTCTGGCAACCCTTGCTCACTGTATGCTGTTGTTATATCAAAATTAACTTTATGAAAATTCTTCAGAACATATGTTTTGTTCCCTGTAAGTGTGACATTCTGCCCCTGTCTGTCCTGATATGTTGTGTCTCCCTGCCTGTGTGTTCCTTTTGCTGCCCCGTCAGCCGTTTTTCTTTGTGTTGGAGTTTTTGTTTGATTAAATATCTTTTTGATTTATTCCGTCTTTTCCTCTGCTTATTGCTCCGCTGAGAGGCTTGCCACGCACTCTCAGCGAGCCCTACGTGACAGTAAGTCAGTAAGTTTGGAAAGACATGAGAATAAGTAGGAGATTAAAAAAAAAATAAATAAATAAAAAAAAAACTTTTTGGGACAGCCTAATTTAATAGTTTTATTGTAGATGTACTATTTACTCAATACTACTTATTTACTAATTAGTACTTGCACGCAGTGGCAATACTAACCCTGTACCTATTTAAATATTACGTTACCTTATATTACTCAGTATTTTCTTGCGTAAGTACATTCTGTTAGTACATTGTAAGTGTATTATGTAATTATTATGTTAGTACATTGTAACTGTGGATCGTGACCTCGCTTCTCAGTGACCAAGAGAGGCACAGAGACAGAAGTTCAAATGAACACTGAACATTTAATAATAATAACAGGATACAACGACGCTGATGAAAGAGCTGAGGTCAGTGCGGACAAACACTCCAACATACGTTAACAACTCACAAAAGACAAGACTCAGGGCGTGATATATATATATATATATATATATATATATAGACTAATCAAGACATAATACGAAACACCTGGGATACATGGCTGGCAGGGAATGAACACTGGTCACAAACGGGGCGGGGTCACAAACAAGGTAAAGCACGTGAGGAGAATGAAATGAAAACAAACACACAGAAGGCACATGGCACATGACAAAACATAAACACAAGGACAGGGACAGCGTGACATATTGTAAAATAAAGTGCAATTGAAATTGTTTTGGTTGAGTTATTCGACTTATTGTGAAATGTAAAACCATGTTTAAGAAAGTTCAGAAAGACGCCATCTTAGACCCAAGACATACTGTAGAGTCAAACAAGAAGAAAAAATCAACTAAAAGATGTCTTTGTATTCTGATATTGAACTTGTACCCAGTATTTAATGTAAATTGTAGAACCTTGCTGGAAAAACTAACAGCACGTCTGCACATAAATCCTTTTGAATGTTCTTAAATGGAGGCTTGTTAATGTGCCATTCTTTCTCTCGGGTCTGGTAAAGAGGGCCATTATAACGATAACTACAGTAACCACAGCTGAGCCAATCACAGTGAGTGGAGGTGAAGCACCAAGTCACAATAGTCAGTTATAGGGAAACGGTAATCCATACCAGCCTTTGAGGAGCTGCTGTATGTTCCAGAATGATCCTGAAGACTCATTCCTGGCCAGGTGTCATCAAACCAACCACAAAGAACAGAATACTAAAACAGTCAATAATGCATTGATCCAACAGGGCGTCCAGACTGCAGGATTAAATATAGAATGGTAGTGTGCATATTCCTCTGAGAAATCAGTGTGCGTGTGTGCATACGCGTATTTACATATAAGTCATTCACTTGTACTGTAACAGTACATTTAATAAACTATTTTCATAATATTTGCTCCTTATAAAGGGTGGTGTAAAGGGTATAAAGGGTAAACTGTGTGAAAACAAATTACATTTTAAAGTTGAGTACAAAGGGTTTGATCAAATCGGTTACAGCATGTATACCGTTTTTCTGCTATTAATAAAAGCTGCACTCTTCATCTATTGTACATTTAATTGGTTTTTGCTTTTTATCTTTAGGCTATTCAGTCTTGAATTATGTGAATGTTTAATGCTTTTCAGGGACAATGAATTAAACACAAATAAAAATAACAGTTAACAACATAAAAGGTTTAATTGATTGCCTCCTGGAAAACAACCAGTCTATTGAAATGAATCATTAGTCACGGTTGTGAAGAAGTATGGTTGAAAGTGTGAGTGTGCTATACAAGGATCTTAACAACCCAGATCAGGGTGGAATCTCAGCATTTTAAAAAGACTGCACTTATCACTGCATGGCTCACACATTCTAACACACATGCACTCAGAGACACACGCACGTTATGACTATTCTCAATGCTACTCCTGTAAAACAGTATCATTTTTAGAAAATAATAATAATTATTAGTATTTACCTATTATTTACCTTTTGAATCATCAGCAGCATATGTGCCAATCACAAAAAGATTAGCTTATCTGTGGAGTAATTGTGTGTTTATTTTCTCACCTGTCCAGTTTGTTTGCTTTTCCTGTTTATCTACGCAATGTCGTTATGTCGGTTGTTCTCGTGGGAATTTGTCAACAATGTTGTGCTTATTTAAGGATCTTCAAAGGCAAGATAATTGTGGAGTAATCTGGTTACAAAAGTGTTTTATCTTTCCAGGTAAAAATTCCACAATGTTAAAAATTCCGTGGCTAGGACTAATACAAACAAACAAAAAAATGCTTTGTAGTTGTTTTAATTTAACAACAAATCAGAGAAGGGTCGTAACTTAAATACATGGTTTGAAATTTGAATTTCTTTATTCTATTTCAACCCTCCCCCAGCTTTACAGTTTCTTTCCTGAAAAATAAAAATTCCCTGAAGCACTTTTGGCTTTTTTCTCTTTGCCCAACACACAATATCCCAGTAGTTGTTCTTGACCTTGATTGTCATTGGATGATGAGTTTTGACTGACAGCTGCCAGCATTGGTCAACAACCCCTGCCCAAACATACAGGCCTTAAATGATCATCTTTCCGGACAGTTTCACAATTTTCTCCGTCTGAGTGACACCCTGTGTGTTAGTGTGTGTGCCTTTGTGTAAATGTGTCCAGGGCCTGTCTGGTTGTTTGTGTCGCCACTACCTCTCCAGCCCGAGTCAGGGGGGCTAGGGGGCCGTCGGCCTCATGTTGCCACATGGGGGTCTTTGAATGGAGTCGATAGAACATTTCTGTCCTGTCTGCATGCAGACAGCCACTAGCAGACAGACAGTTCAGCTCTCTTTATCTCACATGGCATCCATAGTCGATCACTGCAAGCTTGTCGTAAATATTAAGTAACATTAATATTTCCGTTTCCCTTTTGGTGTTTCATAAATACTGAATGATGTTACCCTGGTGTGTCAATATCATTGATGTCATGTCAATAACACAACTTGCCCTATTAAGAATGAATAGAGAACGCTCTAACTGGTGCTGCTTCTGATTTGAGTGATCGATGGAAATGATTTTTATTGCTGTATACATTACACGATGCACACAAGTGACTCTATTGATCCCTTTAGCAGATGATTATGTTGTAATGTTAGTTATTTGAAATATAAGAATATTCCAGCCCATAGAATGCAGCTCATTATTTGTTATTACTAGAGTATTACTGCTTTATTACTACTTTATTACACTGTTTTGTTATTTAATTACTATATTGATATTATAACAAATTTACATATGAATGTTGAGTGACCAAGCTTGAGGTAAAAGTATTGCAGTACAGTATTGAGATAAGTCTTTAGATAAAAAAAAAAAAAATGTTTTCTAAAAAAATTCATAGGTATGATTCATATTTCTCTACAGTACCAGTTTCCAGGATTTAGGAAGAGTGATTTAGACCTTAAAAGGTTTCTAAGATTATAAGAAGAGTGTGTCCATTAGCTTTTAGCAGTGTAAAATTAAACAAGGAAGTAATAATCTAAATGGCAAAGAGCCGAATGGAATCTTCTTGAGACAGAAGAAAGGGATAGAGAGGAGAGCAATTGAGGGAATCCACTCTGAGATGACGGGACCAATCAGGCCGTAAATGAGATTTGCCGCAAAGCACTTCTCCCAGAATTCTGCGCATGAGAGAGGGAAAAACATCTCAGACTAAGCTCATGAACTTTCACCTTTCACCCCTCCGCTGGCTGAACCAATGAACAGATTGTGAAAAATCAATGTGTCCAATCAATAGGAGAATTTTTTTAGTCTCTAACTGGGTAATCTGCTGTAAGATGGCCTGCACGCCTGCCGCACAAAAGAGCAATTGATGAAAATATTTATTGCAAAGAGTGAAAATTAAATTTGCTTTATTGGTCCTCTGCGCAAATGTTAATCATCATTTACTGCATCCAGCTTCGGCATAACGGATCACACTCGGGTGAGGAGACCATTTTGAGGAGGTTTCTGCTGTACTATTTCAGATACAAAACAAAATGGAGCCTGATTCATTTTTCAGAGGTTTGTTCTTAGGTCTGTGGCTATATTCTGAGTAATATGACCTTTTATAAACATAACAAAAATGGATTCCATTTCTATTCGTATTTTTGTGTTATTGATTTTACATTTTTGTTTTTTTTGCTGTGTTTTTTTTTTTGTTGTTGTTTGTTTTTTTTTTTATATGCTAGCAAGTGTCTTCTTGTGTTTCTCAGTTCATTGGCATGTAGATTATTCATGAACTCGAGTCCATGAGCGAGTCCTCTGACAGACAGTGTGTTCATATCCCAGACAAAAACATTAAATCATTTTTCAATTACTAGCAGAAATACAGTAAGGAAGCAGGTAAGGAAAGGTCTGTAAGGGGCGTAAAGGTCACTCCTCTCCTTAGCCCGTCTCGGGTAGTTAGTCATGTTCTTAAAGATAATCAAGACTAATGATTGTACTAGACACTGGACCCAGACTAAAGGCTTTCTGATGATGAAAAATGTCTCAGACAGTACAGTCGAGACACCGTCAAATGTTTTTATCACATTTGGACTAAATCAGTAAGGATAGGTGATTTCAATGTAAAACTGCAGCTACATATGTCGCATATACATGGGTCAAAAGCATTTGTGATTTGCTAATCATTTAATAAAAAATATGTTCATAATGTACATTGTCAAAATCATAGTGTAAGTAATATTTTGTGGTATTTACTTATTTACGATAGAGTTCACCCTAATAATAACATTCTGTCAACACTTCCATGTTGTTGCAAACAGAAAAACACAAAAGCAATAAAGAGTTTATTTAAACAAATAACTTTTTTTAATTGTCAAAAATCATGTTTTATTTTTTTATTATGCAGTCATGGTTTTTATTGTGTTTTATTGTGTTAGTCAGCTGTTTATTAAAGTTATTTTAAACTTTAAATTTAAACTAGTCAAAATAACACAACTACAGTTTGGTAGAGATTATTTGAAAGAGAACAGATTTATCTGTTTTTGAAAGTAAACTCACAAATATCTATATCTATATATATAAAATTGTTTAAAATGTTTTATTTGTATGTCACATTGGTTTCAATTGACAACATAGTATGAGTTAATTGCTTTCATTTTGAGGGAACTGTTTGTTTAAATGACTCATATCTTAATTTATGATATTGTCATATTCTGGTTTGAGTAATCAAAGGACATTTTCAATGCTGAAAGCATTGCATGATGTATGCAAGTGATAGTTATTTTTCTTTTATGTTTACTGTAATACACCATTCAAAAGAAATTAGGACTTTTTTTTATAATCATTACTACTGTATTACTACTTTATTACTATTTTATAACTACATTATAATACAACTACATATATTACTATTAAATGCAATCTGTGAAATATCACAAATACAACAGTAAGTTGTGAGTAATGATATATAGATTTATTTATTCAAGGAACTGTCCCCAATTCTTCCTAATTGATGCTATACTTTTTCAAGAATGCATTTATTTAAAATAAACATGTATGTGTAGTTGTTTCTGCAAACTGAGCAGACAGACTGAAAGCGATTTGCTCTGTGCAGAGGAGAGTGAAACGAATGTGTGTTTAAATTCGATTGAAAAGTGCATCTCTCCTCTGCTCTGATGTCATGCATCTTAATTATGAGGATGCAGGGGTCGGCCCCGTGTGGACCGCCAGCCCTGTTATCTCGCTCTCGCTGATCTAATGAACACACTCCAGGGCCCTTCTCTCATCCGCGCATTCACACGGACATCTCTTTGTTTTTACTCAAACTATAGGGTTTCCGTTTGCTGCAGATTTGACTCTGAGAGCGGCATTAATTTGGACTGAAATAAATTAGGTGAAAATGAAATCCTCAGTGAGCGTTCTCATGTCCACTTTTGTACAACAACAGATCGACAAAGCAGCCATCACGTCTGAAATCACTACACAAGTGTATTCTGCGTTAATCAAAGGTCTGCACGCGATTTATAAAAAACAAATGTTCACAACCAGTCAAAGACAGATGCTACTAAAATCTTCTAAAAATCTATTTGCAATCAGTGATACGATTGCATATTTGTTCATGAAAAAAACAGATAGTAGATTTTAAACTGCCTAAATACATGCAGATATGCTTGTAAGAAAATAAACCTTAAAGACCTCTCAGATCACTTCTGAGACTCCGTCAGTTACTAATACCTGGAGTTCATTTAAAATCCATACTGAATTCATACGCAAAATCAAACACATCTATTTAGCCATGCATTCACTGTGAAATTAGGAAAGGAAATTAAACATTATCATTTGAATAATTTTAATTACTTTTTATTATTGTTATTGTTATTATTATTATTTAGAGGTGAATCATATGTGTCTTATTCATTATATGGTCTGTATTACCACAAAAAAAGTTGTATGGTACAATAGTAAAAGAAGTATGATCAAAACCCAGTTTCATAATATGTTATAGATTCAACTCTACAATACTGTTAAAATATTTTTAAAATGTATCCAGGCTTCTTCAAACAGACAAAAAGAAAAAAGTAAAGTTATCTCTATTTTTAACTTAAAATCTTGCAAATAATAATAAAAATATATATAAATAAATGAAAATTAGTAATAATTTTTATGATACAGTATATGGT
>JAUMHP010000073.1:5908371-5930774 GCA_032361065.1 Enteromius trimaculatus | reverse complement strand
TTTTTTTTTTTTTGAGGAAGGGGGCACAACAATACTATTCTGCTTAGGGCACCCATTTGGCCAGCAGCGGCCCTGGTACCAAGTCATTAAAATCAGCAATAATGTCCCCACTGAATGCAACAAATGCCTCCTTTGGAATTTCTTTTATTGTTTTTGGGACACGGCATCACTTTATGGTAAGGGGTGTAAAATTTACGTACCCACTTGAGGTATTTGGCCAATCACAACACACCGGATAGCTGGCCAATCAGAGCCCACCTAGCTTCTCAGAATGATGACCTAAGTAACTAAATGTAACGCTCCATTTTCTGACATTATTTGCTTGCAATGAGTCTTGGGATCATCTGGACTGTGAAGGTCCAGTAGTTGCATCCTTTGTTTGCCCAGAAAAGGAAAGACCAATTTCAAGGTCACATTTTAAGGAAAATTTTAAGTGGGTCAGTCTTTGTCGTGAAGCTGGGATGATCTTCAAATGCAGCCTTCGAAAGATATAGCCTTTGAATTGGCACACAGCTTTTTATCAAACATCATTTTTTTGAACAGTTAACTCTGTACTCTTTACTTGCACATGCTCCTTTTATCTTTTTTTTTTTCTTTTTTTTGCAGTAATCAGTTCCCAAAAGGCAACACATTCCATGTTGTTTACAGAATGTCCTCATCTTTAAAGCAACTATTAGGTGAAGTATGGTGTAGTTAGACATCAAGTTACATACACAAGAACCTAGCTCTGTAAGGGCCATAATTAATTTGAGAACTTTTCAGTAAATGATGACTTAAATTTTAGTCCATTCCTCAAAAAAGCTGTCATCGTGTCGTGCAGACATATATTATAATAACAGTTTTAGTTATATAATTACAGTTAATTTACATTAAGGTTCCCTTTGTAAAAGGTTTATAAGGATGTTTATAAATGACTAATAACTAATTTACAAATGTATTAAAAATCACTGATAAGCAGTTATAAATGCATGCATAAAAAGGGTGGTTTTAATGCAATACCTTATAATTTGGTGGAATAGTTTTTTTTTTTATTTCCCTGAATAAACCGCTTCCCATTTGAATTTATGCTCAGTATTGCTGTTTTAGGTTTAAAGTTGTGTATTGCATCAACAATAAAAACACTTTTTTTTTTTTTTTATGTTTAATGAATAAATAAATGATTAGTGTGATTAACTTTTAAAACTCATTAATAAGTAGTTCACAGCTGTTCACTTTACATTAAGATTCACTTTCACAGGTTATTGATTTTTATAACTCATTAATAAATGGTCCACAGGTGTTCACTATATTACGGTGCAATTTCACAGGTTTCTAATGTTAGGTTTACAGGTGTTCACTTTACATTAAGGTTTATTTTATCAGGTTATTTATGTTTATAACTTATTAATTACGGATTTGCTGTGTTCGCTGTGCATTAACAAGAAACTACTGGAATTCTTTATTTCTATTATGAATATTTCATCAAGGCATGGCTGTGCTTTTTATTTCTGAGTGAAAAAATGGTTTACTATTTGGAATGTATTGCATTAAAACCACCCTTTTTATGATTTATAATGCATTTTATGTCTTACATAAACACCTTTATAAACCATTTACAAATGGAACCTTACTGAAAAGTGTAACTATTTTAGTATAAACAATTTTGTCATTCAATTTATTCATATATTTATCATATAAGAGTTGTGTAGAGGAGTGTGTAGAAAAGTTTTTGCTATATGTTTAAGCATATAGTGACAATACCCTAAAAAATTATACAAAATTGCTAATGGAATTTTTTAATTACTGTCTCATCTGGTCCCATTAGGATTGGTTACAAATCATGACAACTTTAATTTTTAACCCTATTTTAGTTTTTTTTGGCTGAGACATAAGCTATGGAGTATTTTTCAGACTTGGCAGCTCACAAAAGCAGTTGCCCCCCTGTGAATGAGAAACTTTTACTTCATGCAGTGTGTTTACCTGCCACTAGTTGTTTTAGTAATGCTTTAACCACCACACAGATTAGCTGAACAATGGAAAACAATGAATGCTGTGATAGCAGCATTTAACAGGGTTTGCGCAGAGACACCTGTGGGCAGAGCAGAACACTCACATAAATTTAGGGATGTGTGCTGCCGATGACAGATCCATCAGAGTCTTGTTTTCTCTGCAGTAAAGTTTCTGCATGCAGGCGAGCGACCGAGTGATAATTTATCTCCAGGGCTTTGTAGGTAATTGTTTGGAAAGCTGATATTCTAAACACTTTCGGCTCTCAGGAATGCTCTGTGGTTTCCAAGTGCTCTGCTGTGAAAGGGAATGAAAAATGTCCTTTTCTCACTTTGTCAATAAATTCTACTTCTTGTCCATTTTTATGGAAGTTTATAATTTGACTTTTAATTTCAAACTTAAATATCCTGACCAATCTGATTAATGTTAATGAGAATGTTAGAGGCAACGTGTGAGTATTTTTCTTTAGGTAAACGTTAACTAAGCATTTTTTTTTTTTTTTTGTCACATTGTTATTAGTGTTGTGACTAATCCAGGAAATTAGTCTGATTCACAAAAAACTGCAGGAAATCAAACAGATTTGTTCAGTTCATATAGGTATGTGCGCATGAGTAAGTATGTGTGCTATACTTCTGACACATTACGCATAGCTCACAGCAGTGGCGTCTTCACTAATGAAGGTTATACTAAACAGAGATCTATACTCTGTGTGTGTCAATATGTCTATAAATGGCATTCAGATGGCTTTTAAGCCCTTTAATCTCTTTCCAACAGACACCATGTGCATCTGAGCACCATATTCACTCTGCAGAGTCCATGCTTTTCAAAACAACCCTCCCAATGTTACCAAAAATATTGTCCACACTATATTATATATATCATTATATATAATGACCCTTAGAAGTTAGCAGTTCAATAAGTATCTATCTATCTATCTATCTATCTATCTATCTATCTATCTATCTATCTATCTATCTATCTATCTATCTATCTATCAATTGTCATCGCTCCATCTATCAATCTATCATCAGTTAACACAATTACTAATATAATTCAGGCATTTCTGTAAGTGTTTTTGAACAGTGCCACTGTCTATACGGCTGGACGGAGATGCTAAATTAAGTCTCAGTACAGCTCAGGCACCGAGCTGCCTCTTGTTAATTAAATATTAATGATGAAAGATTATCATGGCCAAAGCCTGATTTATCAACAAGCTCTGGTCTGCTCGGAAACCGCACTGTGGTTCAGAAACAGCACTGGTATCAGCTCTTTGACCAAATCTGAATAATTCAAGCGTTGCTCAGTGTGTGCGGGCTATACATTTACCCTAAAGCCAAATTTGGATGCTAGTTTAGCAATTCTCAGCCCTTGCATGCAAAAGGATTGGGAAATTGTCGTGTTAGCGGTTACTATTATACGAACGATTTAATAAAGCAAGCATGTTTGTTTGTTTTTTAAAGATGACCGTCAGCATTAAATTAAGCAGAGCTGAGAGCTTAGGTCCAATGGAGTGACCATTGGTTGCCATTTGAACCCTGCTAGTGACCCTTGACCCGTCATCCTCAACCCCATCTCAATGGCAGATGGCCTGCAACTCCAAGATGAAGCTCAAACGCATGTAGTTCAATATTTGGGTTGTCTTTGCGTGTGTTTGTTATTTAAAGTCATATCAGTCTTTAAATGCCATTCAGTCAGACCAAAAAACAAAAACATAAAAAGAAAAAAGGAGATACAATATTATAATTGTATGATTCATATTATGGATTAAGGCCAAGGGCATTACACAATTTAGAGTGCAGCACGTTTTCAGTGCATTCAGCTTATTTAGAATGTAGCTTATATATTACATTTATACGTACTTATTCTTCATTTATTGTGATGCACCAAATATATGCATTACAACAGAATTTGTCCTGATAATAATGAAGCTAGATAAACACATTATTCACACAGTATTGATAATATAGGGGGCAGATGACTTTTTCTGAAATATAATTTCCTCTTTTTTTTTTATGATCTTTAAAAAGGATATCAGAAATAACCCTTTTTTATGTGAATGATATTTTGATGTGCATGTGAAAAAAAACATGTTATTGCTTGTTTTATTAACATATTAATAAATTGTAACACCAAGAACAGAATTATGTTTTGTTTTGTTTTTTATACGGGATATTGTATAGTTAGGAACCAGGCTAAATTTATTGTTATGTTTTTCCTTTGTTCGTGTACGTGAGCTGTTTCGCAATAATCTATTTGCATATCATTGAGTCGTTTGCTGTATTATTCACCTTGTAATACGTGAAATAATAAACATATGATTAAATGATGTTAAATATACTTAAAACACACATTCTAGAGCATAACGTATGTTTCAACCAGCATTTTATTTTTACATAATCAATAGCACGTTGACAGATTTTGTTTGTTTGTTTGTTTGTTTGTTTCTAGTATGCAGCTAATATTTAAAATATTTGTTTAAAAAGAAACACACACACTGTTATGTTTAGAGAAATGTGCTTTAAGAGGGCTATGAATGTGAAAGAGAGAGAGAGCGAGTGAGAGGCGAGTGCGCAGATCACAGATCGAACATTTCGATTGTTACTGAAATAATTTGCATACTGATTCCCTTTCAGCCCGCGCCGGATCCATAACTGCTCGCGCGGCTATTCAAATGCACGCGCATCTTTAAATGCACGGATAAGGCAGAATCAAGAGCCGAGAGACAAGCAAACAACACCGACCGAAACGGAGTTTTTGCCCGTGGATGCTGTGATTCGATCATGGAAACGGTGGAAAAGCGATTATCCCGCTGGAAGAGCCCCGTCGGATGGAAGCGCCGTGCCCGCGGAGCACGCTGAACATATTATGCACTAAAACAAATGATTGCTTTCGATGACAAACTGTGGATAACACAGAGAACTTACAGGTACATGTCAGTGCATGGTTTGTCGTCGATAATATCTTTGACGATGGGACTGAAATCCTATTGTAAAGAGCGCATCGTGTTGGTAAGCATGGGAAGGTGTGTGTATGTGTGTGTAGAGAGAGAGAGACAGAGAGAGAGAGTGAGAAAGCAAAGTATAGCTGCATGATGAGTGTATATGTTGTTTTACTGGATGCAGTGACATTTGGCATCCCGCGGAGTTTACTGAACTTGAAAACAAGGTTAAAGTCAGGGGTCACATTTATGCACTGTCAAAATACCCCAGTGCTGTAAATCATACGCTATGACTCCCATAAACCTGATTGAAAATAATGGCAGTGTCATCATGTCAGCATATTTTTAGCATTGCATGCATGCATAGAATTGTGTTAGCCTACTGTAGAGTTGGGTGTGTCCGAAATGTGGCACACACAGTGCATATCTGTGCTTTAATATGGGGCACTGCAGAGATATAATTAGATCAAACATAGCATGATCCTGCCCTCAAAATACCTGATGTTCTGAAGGTCACCTGTTATTCTCATTAATTATGATAAATAATTATCAAGTGAAGGCTCCTGTGTTTATGTGTGCTGTCTGATTGGATTCAAGGCTGTCTTTGCCCGCCCCATTTTACACTATCATGGTACTTCTGACCTTACTGTAAGTCTCAGAAAGTAATTTAGAGAGTTTAGTTGAAACTAACAGTAAAAAAAGAAGAGACGGTGCAAGAGGGAGAAATAATTTGAAATGTTAAGCAGTCTATATAAGTATATTGAAATATTGAGACAGATTTGCTTTATGCAGAATGGCCATCATCGTTGCTGATCTTCGATCTCAGTTATGCTTCCCAAAACGAATTTAATAGTATTTCTGCCACATATTGTCGAACAAAACATAAGCTATTACGAGCTTGCGAGGCGAATCAGCCCTTTCTGCAATTGATCCTTTTCTATAAATATTATGAGATTAAATTATCATAACGTCTGCACTGCTACTGTTACTGCTCCCGTTCTCTCGCTCTTCAAAACACATACACACAGATTGTGTTTACTCTGTATTTAGTTTTTTTTTTTTAAATGAGGAGTACTTAAACCAACTCTATTCCTAGAAATAAAACCGAAGATTTTGCATATTTAGATATTTAAACATTGACGACACGAGTTTTATTTTCCCAAATGTTCAACTCCAAAGTAAACCTGCAGATATGGATGCACACTCACAGATGATAACTTGTTGCATAAACTGAAAAGTGGACTCAGATTAAGTTCTAATATAGCCACGAACGATAACTAGTGTAGTCTAACTAGTAAGAAATTATAGATGTTCAAAAACGTGCATATGAGGGTTTTGTCTGTCTAATAATAATGAGTACAGCAGTTAGTCGTCTTTACAATCGTTTCATATATCGTTGCGTTATTTGCGGATCAATAAAACATCGGTCTAAATTTAGTCCTTAAGACAAGGCAATGAGAAATTCAATACAACGTTACATTTTATGAGACTATTTGGCTTTTTAAAAGCAAACCGACTTTCGTAGCTGTTATACATATAAAACATCATTTTATTACGATTATTATTTATCACTTTCTATAAAACGTTTGCAAGCTGATAATTTGCTATAGGCAAAATCTCGACTTCCTGTTGCCCTGGGCTAAACAATTGTAAAAAGGAGAAACATTTTAATCGATTTATTGATTTGACGCGTGCAGACATTGTGGGGAAAATCTAAAATAAAAATCGGAATTTGTTACTGCTTTGGTGGACACACTTGTTTTTAATGACATCCAACTGATATTCTTAAAACAATCAATTAACACTTTCAGTTACTTATTCCATCCTAAGCGTTGCTGTAATTGTATCTTTTCACTCTGCTTTCAATTGAAAGAAACCGATCCGCTAATGTAATCCAGAATCGATTGTTGCATATTTCAATCATCCCCTGCGCAGAACGCTCTGAGATCGGTGAATTTTACAGATAGCAATAATCCATATTTCTCAAGACAATCTCTGAGGCCTTTTCTGAGGTTTGCCTCGGAGATCATAAAGTACATTAATTCGTTTCCTTTTTAATATGACTTGTAGTGGAGTGCATTTATAACTAAAACCTATTACGGCGTAAACAAGTGTTATTAGATCTGTAGTGTATTCTTTCATACACATTGAATCTGTAATACTGGAATTGGGATCATATTATTCGGAGATATTAATAATAATAGGACTAATATAAATACATATTTCAAATTAAAATAATATTTTATTTAGATTTGTATAAACAGTTGCAGTTTTAACCAAAGCAGCTTCCACAGATATATGTCTGCATTTATATAACACAGCATTTAGGAGACATTTTAAAATACTCTAAGAAAGTATCATCACTCGCGTAACATCACATTTATATTCTTCACATTTTACGGTATAGGATATTTTAAACCATACATCTGATTACAGGTTAGTTTTTTTTTTTTGTCTTCTGCTACTGCTTTTCTTGTTTTTTATTGAACCATGATATTTGGGTAAACATTTAAATCGCTAGTTTATTACTAAAATATGGTTGAAAACAAACTGTAATTCTGTTTATTTGTAAATTACCATCAACCCGTCGTGTTAATATTTGACTCTGTATTGATCTGTGCTTCTGTTTGTTTTATATAGTGGCATTAGTGCTGAGGTTTGCCTTTGATTCACGTTTCAAGTAAAGGGGCTCTCTTCTCCACATATAAAACACAGGCGCCCAATTAACGATTTGAGGTAAAGTTCAGGGGCAAAAGTCTTTCAATAATTGAATATTCTTTGTGAGTGAGTGCACACCCCATTAGGAAATGTTAAACGGACAATCTTTTTTTATAATCAATATTTGCTTCACTGGCACCGAATTTTCAGTCTCTTTTGCCATTTTTTATGCGAGTAAAATGCAGGGAAAACAAAACTTCTGAAATCTTACTTTGAGAATCACAGTATTTCTTTTTATTTTATTTTTCCGATTACTGAATATACTTTTTATGAATATGCCTTTACTCGTATAAAAAAACTTTAAATGCATAGTCGTCAGACATGATCATTTTCACAAACAATGATAATAAAATATAATTTGATATTTGTACATTTAGATTAGCCTACTGTAGTTTACATGTTGCCATGCGCCTTTTTCTGACATTGATTTCTACATTTATAGGCTACGTGTTGCATAATCTGTCCACCACTGCTGTACACAGTTAAAATATATACAAACTCTGGTTTAATGGGCGAGAAGAGACGCTTAGGTAGGCCTCAACCGAAAAACCCTCCATCACCCCCACAGATACACACACACCGCTGCGCACGTCACGGAGACACGAGTGCGAATGAAAAATATCGACCACTATGAGAATGTGCGCAGATGTGGCTAGCTGCTAAATTTCGTGCTTGAATACGATCTTTTTCATCAAATTAATGGTCGATGGTTATAATGCAAAGTCTGTGACCTGCAGTGTATGGCTTGCCATTTTTGTTTATGTGAAAATAAATTATATCGATGGTTTGATATCACTATAAATTATTGAATTCATAACGAGCGGTAAAATGTGTATTTCTGTTTGTTTTTTGCATGTGTTTGTTTTATTTCTTGTTATATTTCATGACAATTTCACTTATGAAAATTTCTATTGCGATTGCGTTCAGAAGTTAAAAACAACAACAACATTATTAATAATAATGATAATAATAATAATAACGCTACTTATTATTATTATTATTATTATTCATCTCTTGTTTCGTTAACCACTTGTCAAACCCTCACAAGTGATCCGAGTTGACTTCTAATTTGTCCTTATTTAACTTGCTCATTTGTTTCAGTTCTTCTTAACTCGTTAATCCGGGTGGCATTGTTCTTGACCCTGACAGATGTATGTGTGTTTTGTCACTAAGCAGGTCCCTATGAAACAAGGAAAAGTCTGAAAAAGTTAATCTCACTCCCTCCCCCGCTGCTGTTAGCTTCAGGAGTCTTGAAGCGTCACCTTTGACATGTCCCCTATGCGCACGAGCGGGGGCCCAAGGCTGGGGGCCCCAGGACTGACCACTGCAAGCTGTCACCCCACCCGGGCTTGGACGCTTTCGCCGGGCTCCTAACAGTCCAGTTATCCCGTTCTCTCGCTCGACTGGACATGAAACTGACTTTTTGGAGTCGATTTTAAACTATAAACAATGTGAAGTCGTGCAAAGTGATATCTCTTAACGTGTGTGTGGGGGAGGGGGTGGTGGTGGATCCTGTAACTGCCTTGGTCATTTTTGTCCTGCCAAAAAATAAATAAATAAATACCTTAAAAAATGGTTATTTTTGTTCTTTTAAAAACGTATGTGTACAAATTCAGAATGGGCGAATTATGTTAGATGTTGATCTGCCTCCTATCTTTTACACAATTTACATTAATTGTGTTTATATATTTAATTTGTTTATACTGTATTTCGTAAAATCGGATTGACACTTTTTAACTTGTCAGTATAATAACTAACTGTACATCCAAGAAAAACAAATGCCTTTTTTATAACATTATTGAGGTATATTAATGGGCTTTGCCTATTCATTTGTGTTCAGAATGAAGTTCACCCATGAAACGTAATGTGCTGTGTCATTATACAGGCAGGCCGCGGAAGCGGGACACACTCCTGATGGCTTGGTTCGTTACTCTTAATAGCACAACAATAGAAACATCTGTCCAGCCTTTCTCTGCCTATTACGAATCCGTCTGTCCTTGATCCCCCAAAAAACACTACAGCTCTACATTGTACAGGATGACTTACATTCAGTAATCTGTATACATTGTTTATATATTATTACTATTATTAAAAATATCTATTTATTTATTTTGTGTCAGACCTGTCTTATTTGAACTGATTTGTAGCCAGTATACATTATATTGATAACATCTGCAGTCCTTTGCATGCGTATAGACATTTATCTGAAGTTCTAGTACGAACTAATAGGATATGTATATTAATGGAAACAGAAGCCCCCAGGTGAACCCGGAAGTTTTCTACACTCATCGAATTAAGGAGGTCTGCAAAACTAATTGCACTTATTCATGAATTTTGCACGCGTATAGTGAGGCTTCATATGGTCATTGCTTGTTGCAATAAAGCATCATCTGTATAACACTTTATTCCATTCGGTTCATTTATTTTTTATTATCATGTTTTTTTGCTATAACAGTTGTGTGAGGTTGGTCATGCTATACATCCAGAAGGAGGCATTCCTGTTTAATAGCAATGGGGTGCAACTTCCTTAATAAGTGACGTCAAAGGAGCCGAGATCAGCGCGCATGCGCGGCAAAGCGGAGCGGCAGCCGCAGCACGGAGCAGTGCGCGAAACAACAGCAGACATGGCAAGAGATGGCGAGGGACGCGAGCACACTGACACCATGCACTGCTGAAGGGACGGGGGCCTTAACATTTAAAAAAAATTACAAAACTTTATAAAACATAGAAAAAAGGAAGAAAAAATCAGAAAAGAGCGCAAAGAAAAAAACAGTCAAGATAACAACAGAACTTTTCCAATGAGAGCACTTCTGTGGACACTGCTCCGCTATATCAGATAGATGATTTGTCCACACGCTTGCACGTATAATGAACGCCCAGCTGTCGATGGAGAACATTGGCGATCTGCACGGATTGAGCCATGAACCCAGCGCGGCGGATCTCATGACCGGAGACAGCGCTCATCACAGGAGCCATCGGAGCAGTCTGTCAGCCCATGCGCGCTCCATGGGCATGGCATCAATCCTGGACAGCGGCGACTATCATCACCACCGGCCCCCGGAGCACCCCGGGCTCGCCACGCACCTGCACCCGGCGATGAGCATGGCGTGCGAGGCTCCCCCCGGGATGAGCATGAGCAGCACCTATACCACCCTCACTCCGCTTCAGCCCTTACCGCCCATCTCCACCGTCTCTGACAAATTCCCGCATCACCATCATCACCATCACCACCACCACCACCATCACCCGCACCAAAGGATCCCCGGGAACGTCAGCGGGAGCTTCACCTTGATGAGGGACGATAGGGGTCTGGCCCCGATGAACAACCTCTACTCTCCCTACCACAAGGACGTGGCCAGCATGGGACAGAGCCTATCGCCCCTGTCTGGATCCGGACTGAGCGGCATTCACAACTCCCAGCAGGGGCTGCCGCCCTACGCGCACCCCGGGGCTACCATGCCCGCCGAGAAGATGCTCACACCCAACGGATTCGAGGCACACCACCCCGCGATGTTAGCTCGACACGGGGAGCAGCACATGAGCGCGTCTTCGGCGAGCATGGTGCCGATTAACGGCATCCACCATCACCCACACGCCCATCTCAACGCCCAGGGCCACGGTCAGGTGCTGGGCTCCACTAGGGAGCAGAACCACACGTCTGCGCCCGGTTCGCAGCTCAACAACGGCAGCAGCTCGGGCCAGATGGAAGAGGTCAATACCAAAGAAGTGGCCCAAAGGATCACCACGGAACTCAAAAGATACAGCATCCCACAGGCTATCTTCGCCCAGAGGGTGCTGTGCCGCTCGCAAGGGACGCTTTCGGACCTGCTCCGGAACCCTAAGCCCTGGAGCAAGCTTAAGTCTGGCCGGGAAACCTTCCGCAGGATGTGGAAATGGTTACAGGAGCCTGAGTTCCAGAGAATGTCCGCGCTCAGGCTCGCAGGTGAGAGAACAATAGGTAATACACTTCTTCTCTTCTCTTCTCCTCAGTGTGCCACTCTCATTTCATTTCCTTCAAATGCATTCTTGGTTTTTGTTGCGCTTTTTGGAGGTTTCCTACTTAGCTTACTTTTTTTTTTATTCTGTGCTCGTTGTTCTACTTTGATTTACACTGATATCTTCAAACTTGAGGTTGCGTTCTCGATGTATAATATTAACCGCCCAGGTAAAGTGATCCAGCGCAATGGATTTATTTTGTTTTGCTTGATTGTTTTGGGCAATTTGATGAGCAATGTGTCATCTTCAGACTAAGTTACACGGAGCCAACAGAAATAGTTTGATCAAAAATGTCTCAGTGGCAACAGTCCCATTGTGTCTGTGTGAAAATGGATGCAGTGTCCCAGTGTTCACTTGTCTTCGCAACACGTTTATGGCCACTGATCTACCTTTTATTTTCGAGCATTACTGCACGCTGTGGTAAAACACGTCTCGTGGGTATATTTTTTTTTTTTGAAATAGTGAGCGTAAATACGTTACCGTGTTCGGTGTGCGCGGACTGCAGAAATGGACGCTGAATAAGTGTCGCAGTGTGTGTTTGGGTTTGTAAGAGAGGATCATGCTTTTTTTTCTTCAGTCTTCTCCTGGTTGGATCTCTTCATCTATTGTCCAACTCCAGTGACGTGTTCTCTGTGTAGGTTTTCTTAATTAACTGATTGGGGCTCCATTAATTTGCCTCACGAGAATTAGAATCAATTGGCGGGCGGCTTTGGGGGCCACTGATCCGTTTAAAGACAGCAGTGAGAGGGGGAAAAAGAGAGAGCATCTTAAATGCGAGTGTCCCTCTTGCACTAGCTCATCATAAATGTCATTACAAATATATGTTATTCATTTATGCACCCGCGGAGAAAATACTTTGAAACAAAATATAATTTATATGAGAAAGATTTACATTATATTTCGATTTTACATTTACGCTCTCTTTGCGCGGCATAGCCTTCCACGCGCAAAGTGCAAGTGTTTATTTTACCCTCCTGCTTTATTTTTTCCTGTATCGAAGGTTCGTTCTTATTATTAATATAAATGCCAGGGCATTATGCAATATGCTGATGCTGGGCTGGTGTTTGTTTGGTTTAGATTTGGCCTTGTTCTGTTATGGATTTTTGCTCCCCAAGTTTTTGTATTATTCATAGTAAGATAGTAATAGTACGTCAAAATACATCATACCATTTTATTTCCACAAGTTTCTGTGAAGAACAGGATCAAAAGAAATATGTTTACACTCATACTATGTTTCTCATAATGTGTGTATGCAACATATTTGTTTTCTTTTGGTCGACATTAGCTTTTTTTTATTTAATTATTGATTATAGTATTTTTATTATTATAAACTACTGCAATTCTAATTATATGACAGTTATATTTAGTTTATTTTTGTTTAGTGAGATAATTTTTTTATTCCGTTAAATTATATTGAAATTAGTGAAGGTTTCAGACACAGTGATGTATATTATTGATTGAGTACACATGGTTGAGGGTATGTGATCGGCCTACTGAGAGGTATATATAGAATTGGAATATTGATTATTCAAATTCAGTTCCCTTCTCCTTTTCCTTAGTAATGTTAGACAGTAGACCATTCAGCAGTCTTTCACATCACTGCTCTTTTACATCTTTTACACACTCTTTTTCACCCGCGTGAATTTGCCATACACGCTTCTGTTTTCAACTGAATTTGTCTCAGGTCTTTATATTTTTATTTCAGCATATGGTTTTAACACATAAAGTTATCCAAGTCTTATTTAATAGAAAACGAAAGCAGGAGAAGAAACACAAAAAGCTGCTATTCAGTGTGTGTTGAGTTTTTGTTTGTTTGTTTGTTTGTTTTTTGATAGCTACCTAAATAGTATTTGCGTAAGTTTGTAACAAGGTGTTATATTTCTTTTCATTTTTATTTTTTAACAAACCGACATTCCCTTAAAGCTGTTTTTCGATAATCATTTTGCGATTGACATTAGTTTAGGAAGAAATTATTATATTATTCTAAAAATAGTTGGCCAAATATGAAATAAAGGAAAATTAAATAGTATATTAGTACAAATTGTCTAATTTTACATCTAATCTTTAATCTAAAAAGCTAGTAGCCATTTTATTCCATCTTTTTAAAACTATATCTGAACCCAAACGCGGCTTCCACAAACTTTATAGCTAACTTTAAATCAATAACTCTAATAATAATAAATTATTATTAAATCATAAAATCGTAACAGACCGATAGTTGATGTACATCTAAATAGGAATGCACCGAAACGGAATTTGCATAGGCTATCTATTCATATTCATATGCAATTCGATTTTCTTTTCTGTTTACATATATATTATAATATCGCATAGGCTTTATAATTATATACAGCTTGTATATTATATAGCCTAAATAATGCTAGTGTCTTTTTTGGCCTGAGCGTAGGTCCTGTTTTGTTGTTGCATGGAGCCACTGTGAAATGAGTGACCGTGGGCGAGCCCTGGCCTCGTGTGCGCGCTTATCTGGCGCCTGTCTAATGATTAGCAGACAAACAGTACCTATATGTGATGATCAAATGTGCTGAAGGATAAAGAGGTTCGCAGTTATTTCCCTGGGAATCTGCGTGGGTCTCGTCACAGTGGCCTTGTGCATTGACACAGTTTTGATTTATGACACATGATAGCGAGCTCATTTGCTTTTTGTTAATATTTACCCAGAGTTTGAAACCCTGCTCAGAGTTCCGTTCTTAATTTACACGATTGGACTAGCATATACATTAAAGGTGTATTTACGTTAGGCTATATCAATCTACACTATTAACAAAACGGCACCATACAAACTCTATATAAGGATATTTATAATGTAATTAGCATTTTCATAATTTATTTAAATAGGATAAATATTTACATAATATTCAAAAATACGGTTAAAATGCTACACGTGAGTATTAAATATTAAATATTGAAATAAGATTTTATTGTGTGTTATTGCATGTAAAACGGCAATTGTGCTATAGATTGAGCGATAGAATTACATGCAGAACTGTGCTTGACATATTAATGATATGATCCGGTTTATTTAAGAAAGTATAACTAATCCTGCGCGTGTGTGTTTGTGTGTGCCTGTTACGGTTCAAGTAAATAGCTTCTTTAAGCGATTTCGCACCGTCTCTTGGCGCCCTCTTGTGGTTTTCTAAAAGAATAAATAAATAAAACAAGTATGACGCCCACCAGGATTTTTTTGGCAAAGAAAACATAGGCATTTTTATTTAAAGTGTGATGATAAGTGTCCTTAAGTGTTTTTCGTTCATTGGTATCATCGTATTGGTTGTGATAGTGTCTCTGCAATGCATGCGGTCGGATTTAAGCACCACGGACAGTTCCACAGCGTTCATTCATATAGTGAAGATGCATTGAAAATTACAATACAAAGCCTCCGAAAAGCATCAGTGTTTTTTATTTGTTTCATCTGTTGTTTCATCATGTTTTTGACTGATTTGCTTTGAGAAATATTTCATAAAAACTTGGTTACACTTTATTTTATGATGTACTTGTTACATTGTAAATTATACATTTAAGTACATAATGTAAATTGGCAGCATGTACTTACTGTAGGGTTAGGAATAGGGTTTTGTTTATCTGGTTATTCATAGCAAGGACACTGTAAAATAGTGTACCAAAAACCCATACCATGTCATGACAAACAAGTCTGTTGCTAATATATGTTAGGCATTTATGTCTGACTGTTTCATGTCAAACTTTTGTTCTTTCAGCGTGCAAGAGAAAGGAGCAGGAGCATGGTAAAAGCGAGCGGGGGAGCATCTCCAAGAAGCCCCGGCTGGTCTTCACTGATGTCCAGCGTCGGACTTTACATGCAATATTCAAAGAGAACAAGCGTCCGTCCAAAGAGTTACAAATCACCATCTCTCAGCAGCTGGGCCTGGAGCTCGCCACCGTCAGCAACTTCTTCATGAACGCGCGTCGACGGAGCCTCGATAAGTGGCTGGACGACGGCAGCTCCAACTCGGCCAACTCCTCCTCCTCCAGCACTTGTACCAAAGCATGATGGAGTAGTGGCTGCATAATGGAAAAAAAAAGAAAAAAAAAAACTTCGGTGGAAAAGCTTTAAACAAAGAAAACTTAACAAGAGACAATTTTAGACAACGTTTGCCCTTAAAACTTGTACAGTACCGATATTTATAATATCCAAAGAAAAACACCAAAGACTGCTTTGACCCCCATTTAGGACTTTCTGGGTTTATGTCTGACATTCTGCAAAAAAAAGAAAAAGAAAAAAAGAAGAAGTTACACTCCAATCACTGGTCGTTCCTCATCTCAACACACTCCCCTAACTGGCGTCTTTCTTTCTCATGTGATCAGTTGCTTTCAAAGACTTTTTCTCATCAATGATTGGTCATTATCTCAAACGTGGAGTGATTGTTATTCACTCTGATGTCAGATTCCAGATTTTGTGACGTCACTGAGGGGCAGGTATAAAGCCTTATGTCACGCATTCACCTTTGTAGGCATCCCAGATGTTGCCAGGGATGTCAAATATAATCAGGTGGTGTAGAATCTCGACAAAGGTTGCCTGAATGTCACCCTCAGGATAGTGCTTTCTTCCTAATTGTTAGAAAAGTTACGTAGAAAAGTTACATAAAAAATACATGTGAACTTGCCATCTTCACTACTTATCAATCACAGATGGTAGAACCAAAGAAACACATGTATTTTGTTTTGTTTTTAAATCAGCCTAAGCTATATTTATTCCTCTTAACAAGACCCCCTGTGACCGTCTTAATCAGGTGACTCAGTAAATGTATTTCTGTAGCCATTTACTATATAATTCGTTCTCTTGTTTGTCCTAAAACAAACTCAATCACTAGCCTAACACGTCTCTGTGAGGACACAGCTGTGCCCGCACCCCATTCCTGCCTCAGTCCTTTCTTGTGATTATTTCAGGGAGATTTTTGCTAGCTTTAACCTGCCTTTTTTACCTGTATTTGAAATATATCAATGCCAGTTGCTGAAAACCAAAGATAAACCTACACAAACCAGCACCTGTCACTGTTTCATTGTCACATCCATCGGTTTATTTTTAGAAGTTCCCCAGACTCTGATTTAATGAGGCTGAAGAGACTTCTCGTTTATCATTATTAGATTTGTCTGGGGCAAATGCACACACGTGTTAATTGTCATTAGCAGGAGGAAATTCAGGTTGCTTTGTGTAACATTTCAAACTTTCATTGCATACGACTAACTTTCTCATTCCCAGAATGATACTGTACAGCAAAAAACAAAAATGTTCGATTGACCGGTGGCTGTCAGCATGCTTTCACAAACCCATAAGCCACGCGCCATCATATTAGATTCATTGGGTTCATTTCCCATTAAGCTCTTGATAGAAGGCTATTTCATTGTCTAATGCATCATTTTCACGGCATCGACCATCAACACCACCGCAGAGTCCCCATCTGGGCCCGAACCCAATACCCCAGTAAGAGAGAGGGAGCGCATTCTATGCATTTCACAACTAGGAAGAAAGCATTATGGAGACTGAAGCAGGGTGATGCGTTCGCTTCATATAATAGACTCACTCAAACTCACAAGATATCTGGCCATGTTGTCTCTTGTGGTGTGTTTTAGCTTTAAAAAATATATTTGGTATTTACAACTATTACAACATCGAAGCATATATAAAAGAGCGCTGCTTCCTCATGTAGAAAAGAAGAAGAAAAAAAACGACAAAAAACATGTTAAGACCTGCTGATATTTATAGTGTGAACCAAAGATGCTACCTCAGTCCGTTTCCATTCGTGATTTCTATTAACGTAATGATACCAAAGAATACCAAAGATTTGTTCTCTTTGCACGGCCTAAGTGAATGATAAGGTGGATGGATAGATGGTATGTTTCCACTCCCCCCCCCCCCTCTTTTTCCTCCTATACCTTCGCTCTAAAGCTCTCTACCACTCATCCGTGCTCATGTAACAGCGCCCTCGGCAGACATGTGTTAAACTCACAGGACGAGTGCCTTGCTTGAACCAAAGTGTTAAACCGTTGTTGACCTCTCGACACCCACCTTTTAACTCTCGGAATACCTCAGCCTGTGGAAGGGCCACTGATGAAGAAAAAAAAAAGTGGAATATTTCTTCTCTCTCACCGTGGTGCTTTTGCCAGTGCAACCATGCAATGAAAACATACCAAAGGATTTCTCTTGCTTTCTCCAACTCTTGCTGACAAACCAAAGCTCCTACCACCTCCCTTTGAAAGACCCTGCCAAATCTACCGCTTGCCCCCTGACCCCCCGCCACGTTGCCCGTGGGTGCGTCCACCGATTAGGCCGTGCACGTCTTTACCAATATCTGAATACCTCATAGTAATAAATTTTCACAGTTCTGTTGTATAGAGAGTTTATGTGATTAAGGCAGAACTGAACTAGTTTGGTAATCGTTGATGTGACTTCGGGAAAAAAGCTTTATGAGTATTTATTTTGTCGGTTTTTGGCTAAAGTGTTCCGTTTTGGTCACCAAAGGCGAGTTTCTGTGATAGCAGACTGAAACTTGCAGGAAGGAAAAGAAGCTTATTTTTTATTAAAGCCTTGTGTTATACTCTAAGGATGTTTGACTATTCTTTTTTACAGGGTAAAACCAACTGCTGTGATTCTGTGTCTATTCGTTCACTTCTACTACTGTGTTGTGATTTGCGTTAATTTAATTGCATTTTTGTATCGCTTAACCTATGTTTTAATTTATGTATTTGTAGAAAATATAGATTTGTACATAGTAGGTTTTTTGGAAAAAAACACAAAACAAACAAAAAACAAAAAAGTGGACATTCGTTTTATTTTACAGCCTTATGTCTGAAGTGTAGATATATCGATGAATTTCCATTCCTCTGTGTTTGTATGTTAGATGGCACTTTGGCCCATGTACTAATACACTGCCGGAGATCCCAACGGTCCTGCGAAGGACCTGCGAAGAAAAGCAGTGTATGATGTTTTTATTTGATCTTTTTTATGTTATTTAAATGTCCAGAATGATTTTGTTCTTTGTATTTTCTAATCATTGTTTTATGGGTATTGCTGCACATCCAAAGATTTTCTAACCAAACCAAAAAGTGGGAAGTGGGGGGGAGGGGGGGGGGACGAAAGAAAGTAGTGTAATTTTTGCATAAGCACTGGCGTTTGTGAGGTCTTTTGCTGTCTGCACGGGTATGAACCAAATAGAGGGCATAGTGGGACAATGTAGACGAGCTTAGTTCAACTTATTGGGGGCATAAACAGTACAATCTGTGGCTTTTTGAGTCCTGCTCACTTTGCTGTGTCGGACACTGAGTGGGTGGAGCGTGGGCGGGGCAGCAGGTCTGCCGTGGGCGGGGTCACGTCACTGGGTTGGTTTTTAATTGACGTGGCGCTGCTGCCTAGATCCATCTGATATGTCAATTTTTGGTTTTCGAACGTGTGTACTGACAATGAGCAAAGTCTAATAAATGTGTAAAGAAAACAGGAATTGGTGTGTGCATGTATGGGGAGGGCGGATCTTCGAGTCTTACGGTGACCGTTTCATTTCTGCTCCGTTAGTGCCGACAAACAGAATTGCTGAATTGAACAGTTTAAACATATATCCCATAGTTCAGCTTAATGACTATGGAATTCTAAATTATTCGAAAAAAGGGTTATCGGCAAAGCATATAAAGCTACTTTTAATTAGCTACTTTCAGATTGTTTGAATTTGAACCCCCGTTTCAAAATTCTAGAGCTTGTATTGTTTCAGCAAACTGATTCCCTTTCTGTTTGATGCCGCTAATGGCTCAGACATTATTGGCTCATATCGGGTGCTTTGTGTGTCTGTTTGGAAACAACATTACAGGAATGATACAGAATGATGTCCCTTAGCAGGATTAAAGAGAAGGCCCATTTTTGTCTCACTATGCTGTACAATCAGAGTTGTTTCGTTTGTTGCATTAGGTTTGCTGGCCATGGGATTCCTGTCTCGCATAAGGGATGTCAGCTAGATTATCAGGGTGCAGCCTTTAGGATTTGTTTTGTACGACAGCAAAGACTGGCATAAATCAAGCCCTATACCCTGAGTCAAGAGCACCACAATGGAAGACCTACAGCGTCACAGCAGCTCTCTCACCCGTTCTCTTCCCAAACCCTATACGCTCCGTCCCGACCCACCCCTCTAATGTAGTGTCTAGCTTAGATAGCTTGATGTATGTGAATGTTGGGATTGCTCTAATCATTAATTCCTATCCCAGTTGGTTGTCGTGGAAAAGGAGTTCCTATTTGATAGAAAGGCTTGGCTCTGTGTGCCGTATAATACTGAGAGCGCCTAAGACAATCAGCTGGAAAACAAAATCATGTTTTTCATTTTTTAATATTTATTTTTTTGTAGGTCCAAGAGGGACTACTTCCAGCGATGATTATTATAAAGAAGGAGGAAGGTTTTGATAAACTGAAAAATAAACTTGCTGACATTTTCTTTCACAAACGTAGTGCTTGTTTCCATTTCGAACAGTGCATCTTGAATCAAGCTGGTTCTGTTTTTACGCTTTTCTTTTCTTTTTTCTCGGCCTGTTTTTTCTGTACGTTGTGTCTGTTTCAGTGGAGGAATGCAGTAGGTATTACTCTCAGGTTGTAATGCGTCATGCTTTTCATTTTCAATTCTGATCTATCAAATTGGGTTTTTTTCTTTCTTCTTTCCTGTTAACTACTGTTCTCTATGCCGTGCAATATCATCTTCTGTGTTTGCTACGCAAGAAAAAAAGAAAAAGAAAAAAAAAGACGCAAGTAATGATGTCACCATGCTTTTTTCAGTGTTAAAATGTTTCAGCATTTCTGTAGTCACAAAAATGTAGAAAATAAAAAGGTTGGGTTTTCCAGCACATCACAACCAGATTTCTTGGCTTTCTTGTCTTTCATTCAACTTTCTATTTTCTTATGGTTTTGAATTAGTGCTTATGTGCCAACCAAGCAACTGCCATTCAGATGCTAAATCATTTTCCAAAGGTATTACACACCTCAATGCCCAAAATTACCTGCTATTTGTTTTCCTAAATATAAAATAAAAATATATATTTTAGGAAGATGTTTAGCTGTATTGGTAAACAAAACCAAAACTGCTGTTAATGGTTAAATATTTAGTATGCTATAATTTTATTGATGATTCATGACAAATTAACATTTTTACTGGTCGAAGTAAAAAAAAAAGAAAATAATTTATACAACATAAATATATATATATATAAAATGCATTATTGGTCTTGAAATAAATTAACACTTTACAATAAGGTGTCATTTGTTAACATTAGTTAAAGTATCAACTAATATGATCAAACAATACATTTATTACAGCATTTATTAATCTTTGTTCATATTAGTAAAAAAAAATACAACCATTCATAGCTCGAAGTGCATTAACTGCACTTAAATGTTAACAAACACAACTTGTGATATTAATAATGCACGAGTAAATGATGAAAGTAGCATTAAGTAAGTTAATAAATGCTGTAGAAATATTGTTCATAGTTTGTGTAATCAGAGTTGGGCAAGTTACTTCCAAATTATAATACATTATATATTACTAGTTACTGACTTTTAAAAGTAATTAGTTACATTACAATATTACTGTCTCTGAATTGTAATGCTACTTTTGCATCACTTTAGTTACTTTCATTAAAATAACAGATATATGACAAGCCAATCTAAATAGCTAAAATGTTTATTGCCGCTTCTTAAAAGGGCGACATGGTATATTATGGCCTTGCAGGTCTCCAAATCCACAGCATAATGCAATAAGCGTCACGCCTAAGCCCGTTGTGGTGTGATGCAGGCACATCTCAGCATGGTAAAGACTCTTGGCGCAATACAGTAAGTAACATAACTGTCAGAATTATAAAAGTAGACAAACCTGTTAAGAGATTTTTTAGGTGATCTTAATTACATAATGTGCCATTAATTTATCAAATTAATCTTAAAAAGCACAAGATTAATTACCATGCACATCAATTATAACATACAAAAAATACAAATATACTGTGAAATATGAAATGATAAAAATAAAGAAAAAAGAAAGAAAGAAACAATAGTGTAAATTAAAAACTCACAGCGCCAGTAGATGGTGGCAAATCCCTGTCTTAATAATGGAGTCATTCAGTCATTCGTCGATGATTGAAGCAGAATGGCTCACTGAATCATTGATTCGCTGTTCGTTTAAAAACAATGGATTGACAATGGTGCGATCTGAGACGCACAGCAGTTCTCCTCGGGATTTATTTTCGCAGGCTACTGACAATGTGTCTAAAATATTATTATTCACACCTTTACAGTCATTAAAAAGTAAAAACCTCTATGCAACCCATTTTTGTCTTTCTACCAGCCAGTGATCATTCTGAAAGAAAATAGTGTTTATAGTAACACATGCAACTTTCATGTGCATCTGACTGATGCACAGAACCGCGCTTATATATTTCCTGGGCGGAAATGGAGAAAAATCAGATTGAAATTCAATCAGATTGATTGATTGATACATTTTTATTTGTGTTATTAGACTACAGTGTGTGTGTGTTTGTTGGTATTTGTGGTTATTGGGGACACAAATTAGTTTAATGACATGGGTGTGACAAAGGTATTACAATTTAAAAGTATTTTATGAGACCACTGCCAAGTTCCCCGTAATTCATAGAGCTAAAAAAAATATGGTTGTCTGTTTATTTATTTTTTTCATTTTTTTGGAAAACCTAAAGATTGCTGTTTCCTGTAAAGGGTAGGGTTGATGTGGGGCAATAGCACATACAATTT
>JAUMHP010000073.1:5889763-5907749 GCA_032361065.1 Enteromius trimaculatus | reverse complement strand
CAAATAAAATAATAATAATATTAATAATGAAATACATAGAAAACACACTGTAAAGTGGCAGGGATAGTTTTTTTTTTTCACTCCAAACTGTGATTCTAAATAAAAACCACTAGATGGCATAGTACAACTGTTAATATTGAACCTGTGCCTCTTGTGTGAGCAAAGACACTTTAATCACAAAAGTTTTGCAAATCTGACCCATTTGGCTCAGCAGTTTGGATTTCAACTTGGCTGAAGTGCACTTGGTCCTCTTCTTTTTTGTCACTGTACACATGATTTGTGACTAAAAATTCTAAGACAAATTATTATAAATGTCAATATTTGATCGATAGACTCTTACTAAGGTAATATTTTTACCAACGTGAGAAAGTGTGTTAAATCACATGAGAGAGTGTGCAAATCATAAGCCTTCTTATATCCTTATATGTTTTGTCCTTTAAAAAAAATAAATGAAGGTCAGCTTGATTTTTTTTAACTGAGCTTTCGTTTGTTCTTTTGTGCAAGAAACCTCTATTCCATCAATTACCCACGACATGTGCTATTATCTAATAACGGGAAAAGACAGTGGAGAGTTTTGTAATGAGGCCTGAACCCCGGGGAGAGATTAAATTTAATAGAGATTAAACATGGTAACATTCAGCTGATATTCACTTGAGTCTAACTACACATGTAGGCCTACTAATTATTACTAACTAAATAGTGGAAAGACAAACTAGAGCGTTTAACAAATTGTAACATTTTTGTACTTTCTTGGGCAAAAATTGATCTTGGACTCAAAATTTAAGACCAAATATTATCAAAAGAAGATCTTGATCATCTTGTGCTTCAGTGGAAGCAAGAAAATCAAAGGGCCAATGTCAAAAATTAGCTTATAGTTAAAAAATAATGTTGAATCTTAAATATTTTATAATTTTATATTTTTCCATGGTTTCAGAAATCAACATTTTTACAGAATTTAGATTTTTTTTTAAAAACTATTCCCAAAGGGGTCTCTGGATGTGTGTTACATAAAAATATATATTTTGTTAATACTATACAAGTATTTAATCTGTGTTTGTTTGTTTTTAATAAGAGCTTATCTGCCAACCAAGCAACTGCCATTTAGATGAATGTGAATTCCGATGGATAGTAGATGGAAACTAGTAAATTAATGTTCACTATTAGAGGTTGCAAGAAGCACTTACCAGTTTTGTCCTCAAAATGTAATATTGTTAAATACAAAAGTACACTTTTCTAAATATTTTAGTCCCAAGCTTACATGAAACCATACCAAATCTATGACTCTTATTGCCCTCTCACTACATCTAAAACAGATTGTTCACAGACAAGGGTTCAATCAGTTATCTTTAATCATTCATATGTTTTAAAATTAATACAAATGTTTGTTTAGCTTTTTTTAATATGAAACATACCTTATATTTTTATGAAGATCAACACTAATAATTTCCCGTAGCAAACCAAGGTTGTTTTTTAGTCACAACCATGATATGTCAACACCATCTTCCAATTTCTGAAATGATTTGAAATATTTAGATCATTTTATTCTCCTGAAGCAGGTTTCATTAGCATCTAACATCAACAGAAAAAACAAAATGGCTACTACATCAACAAATTTGTTTTGTGGAAGAAGTGGCAGCTGTCAGATGTCACCAACGTAAGATTTTGTGTTCCAATGATATATAAAAATACTTAAATGTGACATTGAATAAAAACTTTATAAACAATAACTGTCTTGTGTTCCTTTAAGTAATTGATTGATTTAATATTTGATAGTTAAATTACTATAAATTTTTCATCAAGACCGTCAGATGTGTCAACTCTGTCAGATGAATATTTTTATAATATGAATATTTAATTGTGATATTTTATATTTGTTGTAGAATTGCTGGTCACGTGGATGTGTTATCTGTCTGCTAACATGACAGTGTTTTAAAAACCTCTTGAATACTGTTAAAGACAAAGTTTCAACTATATATATAAAAAAGAGAGAAGTTGTGAGGGTGAATAACTTATTAAATAAAATATAAGAGAATCAATTTCGCACACTGTTTTGTCTCTACAATAAATAAACCTAATGGTTAAATTTTAAGACTTTACTTATATTTCATGCTTTATTGGTTAATCCACGATAGCCAGATTTTGTATTAAATCACATTTAAGACGTCAGTTAAAGTGGGCCACGATAGACGAGATAAAGCGAAAAGTCTTTAGGATAAGTGGGTTAAGTTCACACGTTGCTGCGGTAACGAGTTCAAGCCAGTGCCGCGGGGCGGAAGTGACGTCTGACCTAGGGGGCGGGACAAGCTGTTGTTGGGACACATGACTTAGAGGCTGTCCTCCTGCATTTGTTTTGACAAGCAAAGAGAGAGAGAGGGAGAACATGAGCTTTGTCCCTGCTGATCATTTAATCTCCGAGATATCGTTTAGACAGCTCGAACACTTCGCTTTGGGGTTTGTCATCGCTAGGTTTTGGCAGTCGCTTTATGTAGACAGTTTGCTGAACTGGTCAAATTAGCCTTTCCGTCTCCAGTGTTTTTCTTAATAGGGTTTATGATCCAGTGGTTTAGTGCTATTAGCCACTTATTGTCGGCTGAAGTCAGACCCATCACGGGCTAAGTTAACGTTTTCCTCCGGGAGGAGATGATGTTGGTGGTTCTTTGGTAGTATCTGATCTGCCTGTCTGTAAGGTTGGTGATGATGATCCAGGGAATCCCGATGCGTCTCATGTGGCTTTAATTTGAGCAGATCAGTGGCACTTGAGAGACTGGTGTGTTGGCACTGGAGCTCGTTTGGCATCGGCAATGAGGCGACAGGCGGCGGAGGTTTGGGTTATTTAGCAAGATCGAGACGCGAGATGATCGTTGCATGCTTATTTAGGTAGAACGCTGGTGGTGTTTTGATGGACTAGTTCATCAGGCCGCTGGACTTTAACATACAGTCGCGTATAGATCTACGTTTGATCTTACAGCTCTTAGATCATTAATATCCGAATGGCTGTGTGCCAGATCGATAGCTAACCGATGTCTAAGGGACGAGTTTTAAAGTCTAAACAAAGATCTGAAGACGGAAGACGGACCGCAGGCATCCTGGAGGGGATCACGGTGTCTGTGACCAACATGAAACCTGACAGAGGTAAATAAAGAGAGAGAGAGAAACGCGTGATTGCATGAGTGTTTGAATGCCATCGTTCTGTGGCTCGTGACGTCACGACGCTGCAGTGTGTTTGTTTCATTGTTTCATGCATGTGCTTTGATAATGTTCAGATGTCGCAACACCGTCTTTTAACGCTTTGGTTGTCGCTTCCTGAAGGGAACAAAGCGTCCTAGATCAGCTGTGCGTGTGCTGTATGTTGTGTTTGTGTTTTTTTCCGCTGACACACACACTACCCTTCACACTCTTTAGAATTGGCCACTCTATTATATAAGAGTGTGCTCTATATTCACTGCAGTTACTGTAACACCTTTGTACATAAACGTTAATTTATGATACGTGTTGATGTTTTTGGGAGGCACAGAGTTAATTTCGTTGGATATGGGTTTGTTTTGGTTGAGTACAGTTTGTTTTGGGGTATGGGTATGTCTCTTTGTTGGGATATGGGTTTGTTTTGGTCACTTTTTTGTTAGGGACATGTTTGTTTTTGTTGATTATTTGGGTTTATGTTGGGTACAGCTATTTTAGTTTTGTTGTGTACATGCGTGTTTTGTTATTTATGTTTTAGTTGGATATGGACTTGTTTTTGTTGGGTGCACCTTTGTTTTTTGTTTTTGTGGGGGGGTCTTTTAAAGCAAAAACATGTCAGTTACTCATCTGATTGATTCATGTTTGGGAAAAAATAACTCCGAAATGAACAGCTGAAAAAGTGACTAGCATTCCACCAGTGACCAGGCATTCAGCCTAGATTTGCATGACATTACCTGTCCTCCCTCCCCCAGGCATGTCAACACTTTGCCCCCTCTTCTTTTAGTTAAAAAAAAAAGTAAGAAATGTATCGCGTACTGCCCTCAAAAGATACACTTTGTTGTTTAAGTAACTGCACATTTTAAGATACTACTATGCTACTATGTCTAGATGATGTGCTCTTCCATGTTTGGACAGGCTGAAGACATGTTTGGATGTAATTTGGCCCCCGTGACTGTGGTTTGCCCTGCTGCCACTGCCAATTTACAAAAGCCAACAAACAGGCCTGACTAGCCAAACATATTTTTGTTGGAAAACAAGTTTGTAACAAAAAATAGATTTAACATTGGAATGAGCTGGTTGCATTCCTTGGGTGTCTTCAGAGTCATTTCCTTCAATTGGATTTCTCCTCATGGATTAGAGAGCTTCTGGTCTGTCTGGGTCTTAGAGTGAGAGTTGATTACCGTCAAAAGACTGTTATGGAGTAGATGTGACATCCCCTCTGTGCTATTGTTATTTGGAACATACTGTTCCACTGATGGAAATAGCAGGTTGTTCATTTCCACTAGCGCTCTCTTGCTTCCTTTCCTCTTTAGATTGAAACCGAAAAACAATGCACCAAACCCGTTCTGTATTAATTGGAATATCTCTTTAAAGTTGCTGTTTTTCTGATTCTTAGATTTTCTCTTGTTTCTGGCACTTGGGTGGCACTCGTAATAAACTCAGACATGTAACAGGATCATGTGGCTTCCTTTGGACTCTCTTGCGGCTGAAAATCAATTCGTCTGGAGCTGACACCAATAAACATCTCTTGTTTGACTTGTAAACAAACACGTTTTCTTTTTTATCTTTCCTCAGCATTATTGATCCAACACTGGTCTTTGTTTAGTTTTTTTTGTTTTTTTTATCAGTTGCATTAAATTATTAAAAGCATAGCTGTGTCATCACAGCAGTATAATTCAATTCACAATCATTGTTCTTTGGTAAGACAGTCAGGAGATTATTCATTATGCCACTATGAAAGTAGAGTAAACTTTTTTTTTTGCTCTGTTTTTGTGTGAAATAAAGGTGGTTTATCCATGATGTCATGAGGCGGAAAGCTGCTTGTAGATCCAGGAACTTTGAGTTGTGAAGGCCATGTGGAAACATGTTCTGTGGAGAAAGGATGTCACATTTTTGTAGGGGTTCTGGAATAACCAGTTGGAGCAGGCCTGCTGCAGTCAGCTGGGAGAGTTTGGAGTGTCTCACCTTGAAGTCGAACAGCTGGGCGGTGCAGGGATGTGTTTATACACCCTATGCAATGGGAAATTAGGTGTGTTAATAGTTGCTAGTTTGAACATTGCTGGCTTATTTGTTTTGGCTTACCAGAGGTTCAATTATCACCAACCAGTTTTGAAATCCTACACGAGCAGTAGTTATTGTTTGAAAAGTAGGCTGGTTTCATTAGAAGCCAAAGGATACACTAGAAATCTAAATCTAGAAAACTTGTCCAGGTCACATTCCAACCAAAAATCAAATGGAAAAAAAAGTATTCATATCAATAACAACAGTGGCATGCTTTTGTTTCCAAATGTTCTTTTTCCCTATATTAGTTTTTTTTTTTTTTCCAGAGAGGTGAATTGCAACATGACAAACTTCGATTTGAAGCTAAAAAGTATTGGAATATTGGACCAAAAATTGTGAATGTCTTTTATGACAAATCATTAAACAGGATGACTGGCGTAATCTAATTATAAATGTTAACATTTTCCATTAGGTTTTGTCGTGTGTATATAGAAACAAGTTTTGTCCAAAATATGCATGAAGCCTATGTGTGTGTGTGTGGATAAATATATATAATCACGCACCTGATGGCATTTACAGGACCGGCTTTACTGACAAAACACACAAACATATCGGCCAATCCAGATCGGTGCATCCCTACTTATAATCTTAGGTGAAATATGATTCGAACATTTAACAGGTTCGAAAACCTTAACAGGTTTTGTAAGATCGACCCAAATGAGGGACCTTTCCGCTGTTCTCCACAGTATCAGTGTTTGCAGTGTGGAAACAGTCAGCAGACTTATGTAACCTTTCTCTCTCACAAGACCATTTGTTCTTTCAGCTGGGGGGCAGGCAGGTGTGATGACGTCAGTTCCTGTGTGACTGTGATCTTTAGTGACGACCACTATGGCTCGGTTCAGCTCAGTCTGACCGCATGAAGGGGAGGTTCAGGAAAGTCAAAACTGTTTCTAGACCAGTGATCTCACTCAAATAGCAGCGCACACAGAAGACCCAGCGTGAAGAGAGGGGGCCATCTGGACCTGTAGCTTTTCTCTCTGTTGCTGTAAACACTCACTGTGGGCGTTTCTATTATTGGAATGTGTACAAGCTGCATACGTAAACACAACCCGACCACACCTGAGCACCTCGACTGAGCTAATAACTCAGCTTGATGATTATGTATGGACAGAAGAGCTGATATGCAAATAAAACAAGTGGCATCTCATTTGCATTTGCAAGGGCATCTTTGCCAAAATTTGCGTTTTTGAGTTCTGTCATGAATTGCGTAACTTTTGAGAAATGCTGGAGCATCACGCTTGCAGCTAATTGTCTACCAATGCTGATATGATAAAACAATATTTGACCACTATATTAGATCCAATAATTTACTTGCTTTAATTTATGTCTGCATTCTCAGTATAAAGACACATGTTTTCTGAACAAACAAATATACAAAGCATAAAAAAGACTGATTACACACACTGAATCTCTAGTGGATATCTTGGGTCCGTTTTGTGTATTTGCTGCAGTCCAATTATGATCTCATGATGCCTCATAGTATGAATCATAACACGTGTCACGATGAGTATAATATTAAAAGGTGGTTTGCAAAACCCAGCTCTGCTTTTTGTCATTCATATTCATATTTTTTTCAGTCATCAGCCAGTCATATAAATAAAATAGCACTTGCTTATTTTTTTTTATTTTTGCTTTTAATTGATATTTGCCATCATCTAATGCTCACTTAAAGTTAATCTTTAAAAGCACTAATAATTAAATGACACTGATTTATGTATTCTTAGCAAATCTCATAATGACTATGTGTTTTCATACTGGAGATTATAATGTTTTGGTGCTTAAATTCACATGTAGTTTTTACATTAATGGTGTAGTTTTTTTTTTTTACGTAGTGGTATTGACCAGACTTGTAATATCATGAAATAAATTGTAATAGAGTTTACGATAACCACAATAAAATACATTAATGCTAGGGATGTAACGGTATCAAAATTTCACGGTACGGTAATACCTGTGTTTATTAAACAGTTTACATGAACACTGAACATATCAATGGCACACACATTAGCCATCTATCTGTAAACATTGAAACAGGAACTTCAATTACTAACAATTTTATGAAATTTTAATTTTATAAAATGATTAAACCTTCCACACATCCGATTTAAAACCCGCTTTAGATTGCTAGAAGATGTCATATGTCAATTTGCATATTCATTACGTCAGTTTTACATCATATTATCTTGCTTCTCTGTGGTCACAATGTTATTCAGTGCACCCTAATTCTCAATATAACTGTTTTCACTGATATTTTTAATGGTTTCTGTTGTCATAAAAACAAAAAAAGGGAAAAATGTTGTCGAGGGGGTCTGAATAGTCGCTAAATATAGAGACAAAGTCGCTAAGTTGGCAACACTGATCTGTATCGACAACAGACTGCATAGGCTGATGGGCACACTTGGGCTGAAGGGAATTGTAGTTCCTGCTTCCTCCCGTTCGCTCCATTCGCCTGAGCAAACCTTTCTCAGAAGACCTATCGTTTTATCAAGTCATGCGACCACGGTAGTATAGAAAAAATTTGATATTGCGGTACGACAGTATTTACAATACCGTTAAATCCCTTACTAATGCATTTAAAAACCCCAAGAAATGTTTCTACAAGTGCAGGTTTCCTTCGTTATGTATTTCCAAATTCAAAAGAAATTGGCTTTTTTAAAACTTATATCACAGTCTAAGCTATATATTTGTTAATTTGCTCTTACCATTCATCAAGAGGAGGGACATTGTCATTCGAGATAGGATTTGGTTGGTTAAAATGTCCAATACAATATTTTTGGTCCATTTTGGGAAAAGGCTGCACTTCTGGCATGCCTATATCTGCTGAAGTCTGTTGACTATGACTACTTAAGCATATAGGTGATATTAAGTCCAACAGACATGGATTAAACGCAACAAAACCCTTTTTTGTTTTGCTCAGATTGGTTTTCAGGGGTCCTTAAAAGCTTTTATTAACCTGAAAAACATGGCAAACCCTCCGTTATGGTCTGAACATGTCATCTGCATTTAAATAAAGCAGTGTTTTGAAAAGATGTGCAGAGAATCAGTTTAATGTTCATTTTTCAGCTCAGCGAGCGCTTTTTGGTAAACATCTTTGGTTTACGATGAGATTTTCCACCGTCTGTTGCGCCTCTGCTGCTCTCGTTTGAAATAAATAAGCTGGCGTGAAGCAGACAGGGGGAGCATATTAAGAGAAAGTGTGAGGTTGTCTTTGAGGCATCCTGAAATTCATCTGTCATGAGCTCTTCTGATTTCAAAACATTGCCTTAGATCTGCCGGATTAGATAATAACAGACTCGTACTATACTACTATTAATTATGTCTTTAAGCATAAAGCCACTGTGGACAACTAGATGGGACAGTTGGTTTTTTTCTCATGGGCTGGGATGCTGGCTGAGGCCGAATTATAGGTTATCTTTGCACAGGACAAATGCACGAGAAGGCAAATTGTGTAGCATATTGTTTTTTTACACTTGATTTCTCTAATGATTGGTGACCTATATTGGAATACATTACATACGTGCTGTTACAATTAATTAGTTCTTACTCTACAGTAGCATTTTATATATTTGTGGTAACATTAATACATAAGCTTTTATCTTCGATGAATCGTTTAGGAACAATCGTGTGGCTGAGCATTTCATAAATCAATTCCAGCAGAAATGTTTACAACAGAATTCTCAATTATCTTCAGAATAGAATAAATAAGGTGAAATGAGACCCCTTTAAATCAAGACGCTCTCCATATGCTTTATCCGTTCCGCTTTGCCCATACAAGCCGAAAGAACAAATATTGACCAGTCTTTGTATTTGTCTGTCCTGAGATTCAGTGGAGGCTTATGATAAGGGTTTTGTGATAAATATAGACATGTAAACCTATCCTATCATTAAACACAGACTGTGATCCCTGTGTATCCCTGTCACACATTTTGTTCACCGTCTTGGCTGTTTTTCTCTCATACTGTGGACCTGAGGGTATATCTGTCCCTCTTTCTCGAATGACCAACAAATTATCGTCCTCTGATAGTCAGTGCTGCAAAACAGCGTAAAAGCAGATCTGCATGGCTCTGTTCACAGTCACAGTGTTTACATTTCCTCTGTTGCTATTGACGACAAGGATCGGTTGCACTGGTGGCCTGGTTTGTCCGCATCTCAAATGCTCAGTGACACACAAACTAACTCCCATCAGCTGATCAAGTGCTGTGGAAAATATACACGCACGATCCCTTGTGACAATAGGTCGCTTTTAAGCGTGCCAAGTTACGGCAGGGTTTTTATTAACACAAAGCATAAATGTGGATATGTTTTAGTGAACAGCTTTGATTGTATAGTTTCTATTTTTGCACATGTTAGATGTCTTACCCAGTGCTTTGTAGCTTTAATATTAGATAGGTTGTTAATTATTTAATGTACTGGTTTAGTTAACCTGAAGTCATTCACTGCTTGGTTTTCTAAGTCAACATGAAATCAGATTTAAACACATTTAATTCCTTAAAACAGGTTATAAATGATTCATTTATGAATCAAACGAATATATTTTTTGTTGTGTGCCTCTAAAACAGCCAGACAAAGCAATTTTAGCCAGTAGCAATATAGTTAATTTAACAGCAATTAACGGTAATGTATGCTATAACAACAAACAACTAGCCTGGGCCCGCCCATACTTCCTTTGACACTACATTTATTTTGCGAGCAAAGTTTAGTCTGGCAAAGCTGCCGTTTTAGGGCATTTCCGTTCCCCAAAAAAAAGAGAAACGAGTCTGATTGGTTGTAGATTCGTCCAGTAGTATACAGAGGCATCTGATGCACGCAGGTTAAGCCCGCCTCCCAGAAGGCGGGTAGTAAAGCAGCTTGGCCAGACTAAGCTCCCATGAGTTTAATAGTCGCGGAAACCAGGCTTGCAAACAACACAAACCACTGCCATTTGGGATGCTTTAACAAAAAGCTGTCTCAAAAGTAGAAACTTTCCATGATCCAGTCAGTTCCCAGTGGATAAAACAAACCCCCACCCTGCACTTTTTTTTGCATTTGGAGAATATCCGGTTCCTATCACGTTACCCAAGTAAAATAGGTCAAATGTTAAATTGACTTTAAAGCCTTCAAAGTGCAGTTTTGACAAAGTTTCAGAACTGATGATTACTTGTTTTGATTTCCTGTTAATGTTTATTTAAGAGCAGTTTTTAGAGGTCATAGTTCAGTTGTCACTGTTGGTGAAACAGACTTCTGTTTTTCATAGCTCCAGGAAGCATATGTGTGTCTGAGGAGGACAGGTGTGCGTGTCTGTGATTGGTATAAAGCTCAGTGTAAGCAGACAGGTGGCTGATGGGTCCTGCAGGCTGTTTAAGGGTTGAGTTCAGGAATTTGGGGTGTTTTTTAAGCTTAGTCTGATTTGGGGCATGTTTCACGTTTGCAGTCCCTGCTGTACAGCTCAGTATTTCTCATGCTGGTGCTGCCGAACAGCATTTGTTAGTCATTAAACAGGATCTCCAAGCCCTCTGAAGAGGTTTCATATATGGTTTCCTATAGGGTAGGGAAAGTAATACTAATAGCCAGTGATATAACTAATACAACTGACCTTTTGCAAAGACCCTCCCCCTTAGCCACAACTCATGTCTTCACACAAATACTAGCTATGATTCCATCACCCTGTTTTAAAGCACATTTTGAAGTATTGCATATTTCTCATTATAGGTTTCTTAGTGATATTTAGTGGCAGGAAGTGATTTTGTTCTCTTTCACTCGTTTGGATGGAAATAGTGCAAATGGTTCATGGATTATTCCGATTTTGCGCACAAGTTTAATGTGCCACTTTGAATGGAAACCCGACTAATGACAAAGATAGCACCGGCAGACAAGAGAGAGCAGGTTACTTTTGATATGAAACCGTCTCGGCTTCCAAATTTTGTATTGTTTAAAGTAATTCAAACAATAAATACTATTTTGGTGCTTTTGAATTTTGTATGATTTTAAGATTTCCTCTGTATCACCTCTGAGTGGAAGTCTTTGTGTACTGGCTGTTCTCTGATCCACAAAATTGTTCAATATCCCTGATGACTGTTTGCCAATTAAATCGTCTGTCAAATTTCAAAACGTTATAAAGACATTTTTAAAGTAATCCAAATGAGTCAACATTGAACATTCAACTTGAGAAGAACAAGTTTAAGTTTATCTTTTTTTTTTTTTATGTCTATACTATATGTGAATTAAAATCCCTTTTAACTGTGACGTTGAGATACATTCAGGGAACAGAATGTCAGTTTGCCAGTTAGCCACCTAGCAACCGTCTAGAGCACCTTAGCAACTGCTTAGTATCATCCTGGCTGTGACAGGCTACCACCACTAACATTCTGTTAAGAAACTTCCAGTGCCTTTTTTGGGTCTAGGTTACTTAAACCCAACGACTCGACTGAATTCAACAGTTTCTTCACTCCGCTTGCGTTCATCAGTCACACAATGATATCTGTGTCACTCTCCCCAGGCACTCTTTGCCTCATACCCACAGCTTTTGTGTGTTTTCTTTTGTCTGGGTTTTGTTGTTGCCAGTAAGTGTGTTGTTGATTGATCCTGTTACATACCGAGCGCATGAAAGATGTGATTCATTGTGGTATCTCACACAAGCCCCTCAGACTGTCACGCTTTGTCTCCAGTGTCTCTTTCTTACCTCAAGTTTTTGCTCTATCCCTCATTCTTTTTCACATGACGGGGTCACGCATCCACTCAAACCCTGAACGAATGAACAAGTTCTCACGAACGCTGGGCTCACTGACTCAAGGTTAACGTCTGAAAACAGATAATAGAGTTAAAATGTAGGCAGATGGTGTTTTACATGTGTTACACATCACATGTTGTGGTCGAGGGTTGTTTTTCAGATTGCTGCCTTTGTGGAGACCGTTATAGCCCTGGCAAAAGGCCATTACATGTGCTTACATTTTTCTATCCCTTAAAAGGATACTTCACCCAAAAAAGAAATTGTCATCATTTGTTTACCTCTCATGGCTTTCTTCTGCGGAACACAAAAGGAAATGGTTTAAGTGATGTTTACACTGCTTTTTACCATTTACTGTCAGGGACCAACTTGGTACACTGGTGCACTGTAATTTTTTTTTATTATTGAAGTGTGTTTTACAAGAAAATACTATTCTTCCTGCATAACTTTCTTTATGGTTAATACAGTGAAGTGAATTCTTTTCAGAGCAGCATAAACATTTTGTTAAACACCTCCTTTTCTATTGCAAAGATAATAAAAAAAATCATATGGGTATAGGATATCTGGGGGGCTAACATTCTGATAACAGAATTGGCATACGATCTTAAGATTTCCTCTGTATCACCTCTGAGTGGAAGTCTTCGGGTTCTTTGTGTACTGGCTGTTCTCTGATCCACAAAATTGTTCAATTATGTAAATGAAATTGTGCGGCCCTCAGAACCCTTTACGTAATATCCCTGATGACTGTTTGCGAGCATGATTAAAAGCTCAGGTTAAATAGCTATGCTAGAGAACAAATTGTTTTCAGCTCGCTATAAGTACACAATAAATCTTAGCGTGTCTGCAGTCGTGTTTTGATGTGTTTGTGTGAGTTCATGGAGCTTTTTCTTCAGTTCTCTCTAGCCCACACCCAAAGGTTTAACTTATGTGCTCAAAGTATACATCGAGAAACCGCTGGGTTGCAATCATCTGCACAAAGCCCCTGCATCTTCCCAAAACAGAGTGTGTTTGCTTTCACACACACAGACACTCTCTGGCCCACAGACAGGAAACTGTATTCACGGCTTGGCAGGAAGCCACCGTCCAATCACAGAACAAGGCTTGTTGCTATGTGAGTTTGGAGTCTGCCCTCGCTGAACTCTGAGAGGAAAGTTTGGTGAGGTAAATCTGAGGGGTAATGGTTCCTTATGCACGTGCTGAGGTTTGATGATATTTTTTTTTTTTTTTGCGTTCGCTTCAAAAACAAGATTAACTGCAGATTTCTTGACTGAAAAGTGGGACGAGGCTGGAACTTTGTGGCAGACTGCAACCGCTCAACAGACGCAAAGAGAAATAAAGACAACATTTCACCTCGCATGAGAAATAAGGCCAAGTAAATAGTCACCAGGCTTCTAATGTTTGGTGAAAAGCAGGCGTGGAGAGAGTGCAGAAGGCTGAATGGATAAAGTCTCTTTGTACTTACAACAGAGAAGAAAGACGCCATGGCAGCCCATGGGAGAAACTGACAATTACAACACACTGACATCCATGCTACACACACACTCTAGCTCTGTCCCAAATTCTGTTGAATGGTAATTCAGGATAATTCATAGAGCGTATTTATTTTAGCTTCAAAGATACCTATTATCTAAAGCAGCAGTCCCATAATGCAAGAGTGCAGTGAAAAATACATCCAAAACAGACAAATAGTTTATTGCAACAGTCTCACGAGCATTTGTACATATTCGTACAAGGTGCCAAATTTGTGCCAATTCGTACTAATTCGTACGACCTCACTCGTGCGATTTCGTAGGATTTGTCTAAAATCACGTGATGGGTAGGTTTAGGGGCGGAGTTATGTTTAGGTAATTCGTACAAATTCATACGAATTGCCATCTCGTAAAATACGTACGATTTGGAATAAATCGTATGAATTCGTACGAGTGAGGTCGTACAAATTTGTACGAATTAGCCACCTCGTAAAATACGTACGAATTGCAGTGAGATCAGGTTGTTTATTCTAAGTAAAGATGTGTTGTTTAACTATGTTAGCATGTTGCTAAGCTAACAATGCGATTCTCTGAGTAATACATTACAGGGAAAGTTCAAAAATTATATTGTGGTTATCATTTATTCAAACTCATGGTGTTTAATTGTATGACTTTTTTTTTTTTTTTATTCGGTGAGACATAAGATATTTAAAAAATATCTTAAGCATTTTTGTAAATAAAATAGAAGTCAGTGGTCACCAAAACAGTTTGGTTGTCAATATGCTTCAAAATAACTTATTTAGTGTTTTCTAAAGAGGAAAATGCTGAGTGAACAGAACTTAATTTTTTAGGTACGCAGTATACTAATATTATTTTGGAATCAATAGGGAGTTACATTTTCTGTGTGTTTTCAATGAGGTGTGCTATTTGTTGCTGCCCATGTTGAGCATTACAAATCAGTCACTTCATGCTGCCTCTGAAGGTAGCTGCGCTGTGTAGGCAGTAGACAGCAAGGCAGCTCACTAGGGTTTATAAAAAAGCTTCTCTGTCTCTCAGACTGCTGTGAAGTACATCATGGTGTGGTCGGCTTCTATTCATGGCCTGTTATAGGATGTAATTATAGGGATGCATTTAGATCAGTGAAGTTGACCTGTCTGTCTACCGTCTTGTCTTTCTTTCTCGTTCCATTTCTGTCTGGTCATTTGCCTTCCGGATCAGCCAAAATATATGATGCTACCATGTTTTTTTGGACATGTTACACATTTGTTTTTGTACAATTTTTCTATGGACAATTCAGTACCAACAATGCAAATTACATATCAAGTATACTTTTTTTGATAATGTTTCATATATGATATCACCTTCCAATTCCATAATTGGTCACTATTACAGTAAAAATGGCTACATAAAGCTTAAAAGTGCAGCCATAGTGTTTCATCATAGCTGTTATTTTTTGAGAAATGGTTTTTGTGTAACCTGATTGCCCTTCAGACCTTGGCATCCAGACTCTTAAAAGGCCCCCGTCGTCCGACTACGTGCCTGAGAACATCTAGAGCATTTATTAGCAATGGACTTCGGATAAATTACTTCATTTAAATGTTCTTTTATGTCTAAAGGTCAGCGAAGTCTAAAGCAATGCCACTTTGTGCCAGTCAGATTGGTGGCAGCGTCCTTTAACGTCTCCCATGGGTGACACACGCTGCAGTACTGCTCATCTGTTCTCCACTCACACTAAACTGACATCATCCTCTTCTTCTGTCCCCTCCCTGCCTTTCCCCTCCATACATGATGGATTCCTCTATGTTCTTCTGTTCTGGCCAACAGATGCAGTATTGACTAAATTCACTTGCATCACTGAGACATTTAGCAAGACAAATCTCTATGACGGGTCTGTTCTGCTTTTTAAAAACAACATCCCTCAGAGAATGAAGATCCCATGTGCAGCGAAGACCAAATGCTCAACTCTCACAGTTTTGATGTGATACTGTGTTCTAGACCAAAGCTTTATAATTCCCAGTCGATTGGACGTAAATGTCTCAGGATGTAAATGAGGCATTTACATCACTTTATGGAAGCAAAATAGATTGCAAGTTCTACTTCATTGTTATAAATGTACCGCCTTCCAAAGAAAAGCACAGTACTTTTTCTACCTACCCTGAGATCCATGTGTATGTAGTGGTTTGACTCTTGACTCTCCTTATAGAGCTGTAGGTTTTAGAGTGTGTGTGATCATGTGTGTTACCAAATCAGGCAGTGAACTCCTCTTCACCCCCATGCACCAATGTGTCCCGACGAGACAAATTTAGACTCTTAACCCCCCAAAAACCCAGCTGTACCAGCCAATACTAGATCTCTCACCTCTCTGTGTTTATGTGGCAGTGTTTAGATGTTTGTGTGTTTTTGTGTTTTTATTTGTATGCATTTATGCATATATTTAATGTTAGGCAGGACCAGTATTGGGGAATGTTGATATAATGTCATAACATCACTTTTGGGTTAAACAGTTTATGTAAATAATAATCCAACATTTTTTAGATGCTCACAGAGGCTGCTTTTATTTGATTAAATTACACTACAACCTCACTATTTTGAAATATACCCCTCCCTTTAAAAAAAAAAAAAATTNNNNTAATTTTTTATTATTATTATTATTATTATTTATTTTTTATTTTTTTTATTATTATTATTTTTTTTAATCTTGTGATGGCAGAACTGAATTTTCAGCAGTGTTTCGTATAAAATATTAAGCAGCCAAACAGTTTCCAACCTTTATTTGATAATAATAATAATATTAAAAATTATTATTATTATTATTATTATTATTAAGAACTAAATCAAAACGATTGCTGAGGGATCATGTGACACTGAACACTGGATTAATGCTGCTGAAAGTTCCGCTTTGTATCACACGAATAAATTACTTTATAAAATATATTTACATATAAAAAATAGTCTAAATTGTAATAATATTTCACAATAATACAGTTTTTATTACATTTTTCATCAAATAAATACAGCCTTTATGGAGCACTTCTTTAGAAAACATTTAAAACATAATCTAAAGTATTGCCCAGTAGTTTATCCAAATAAAAAATAATTAAATGCACTGACCTAAGCATGTTACTTGTGACACACTATCCCCCATCGCAGGACAGACCAAAGGCTGTGATCCCTGTGTCCACGGGACAGCCCTTTGATGAGTGATTAGTCACCCCAATTTAGTATGCCCTACTTGTGTTACGAAAGGCATTGGCTGTGCATGTCACAGAGACCTGCTGCCTGTGAATCTGTCTGGCGCAGCAGAAAATGTGTGTTGCACTTGTACTGTTGTGTGTTCATGAGAGCTATAGCACCAAAACAAAAAACTTCTCACAGCTGAGAGATATGAGATTTGCTGCAGGCAGCACTGGATAAAACCAATAAATGGTGCAATTATGTTAATTAGGCTACGTGAGAGGTGTTTTTAGGTCACTGGGACATGTGTGTCGACTGTGTGTGGATCCTAGTTTGAGTCACAGGCGTTTTGTTTTTTTATATCTCATCAGTGGCATGATTCTATCAGATTAAAGGAAATATGTTAAAGAAATATTTATAAGCATTAAATCAGAATATTATGACTTTTGAAAGATCATGTGACATTGAAGACTGACATAGTGGTTGCTGAAAATTCAGCTTTGGCCTCGAAACATATACACATAAAGAATTCAATAACATCACCATTATATTCATGAAGCTGTTTATTTTTGTAATACTTTGTTATTTTGTATTATATTGTCTACTGGAAGAGTCTTTAGGAAACTGAAAACTGAATGGACAATTAAAACCATTGCAATTCTGGTTGATTTTGCATTTACAGCTAATTGTATTATTATTATTATTATACTATAAAGATCCTGATCACCTGATGGTATTGCATGTGTATCTCCAATGCCGATCTTGTGCAAAGGAAGGTAAGTTTTTCCATAAAAAGTTATTCTCAGGTCTTCACCTTTGACCACAGAGCCTTATCAGTGCACACGGCCTCATGCAGAGAAACGTGTTGTCCTAGAACTGTTTAAACTGATCTCTCTGGTGCAGGCTGTAAGCAGATTTGCAATGCTGGAGTCATCTGTAATCTGCTATTGCACCAGCACTGCCTGTGGTCTGATAAAACCTCTTTTGCATAAATACTTGTGCAGGTACAAGTCGTCACAAGCAAATCTTTTATTCAGCAAAATTGTGATTGGAAAAAATCACCATCAGCACTGTCTAGACGAAATGAATTCCCCTGTGATATTCTCAGATCATGGCAAACAGGATTCTTCATGCTCTTTTGAAGAGTCTGATGTGTTATGTAGATGCACTGTAACATATTCGCTGCAACAACTAAAAGCTTCCCCCCAGTCCATTCAGAACATGTGTAAAATAAAGGGAAACTACCTTAAAAAAAGGTTTTATTTGTATGTAAAAATATTTGATTTTAATTTCAACAGAGGTCCGCTAGAATATAACGTTGTGTAACTACCAATAAAGCATTTTTCTTGATTTATCAATAAAAAAAACCATATATATATATATATATATATATATATAT
>JAUMHP010000073.1:5874078-5886998 GCA_032361065.1 Enteromius trimaculatus | reverse complement strand
TGTTGTTGTTGGTGGTTATGGTGTAACGACATGCCTTCCGGAAGGGGCGTAATTTTAAGTATTCTGTTTTGTTTTTTACAGTCTCAGTAATCTGACAGATCTTAGACTCTTTAGACTTTTTGATTGCACGAGAGGAAATAAGTTCAGGCAGTTCATAACAAAAAAGAGATCTATGGGGTGCTGGTAATTTATTCTTCCTTTGTGTTGTATTTTTCTGCCTCTCGTTTGCTCCTCCTCCCTGCCTGAACCCAGTGTTCTGTCTTTCCTCCCCTGCTGAAACTTTACCTTTAACCTACACGAGGGAAGTACTCTGGCTCTGCCTTTCTCTCCCCTTTTTTACTCCTCCCGTTCAGCTGGCAGTTTCAACCCCCTTCTTTCTCACTCTGTTGTCTGCGGTTCCTCCTTGTGCAGTTAGCACGTGGGAGGAGTTCCCTGTAAGAATGTGTGTACACACACACGCATATGGAAATGCATATAGCAACAGCCAACCAGTGCAGTAAAAAACAGCCCTGACAAATACACCTCCCACTGCACAACCTAAAAAGCCCTGAGATCTTCAGGCTCTTATAAGATTGCGTTTATGTAAAGCTGATGAGCTTATATGTAAACATGGCAGGGATAAACAGGAACAAACATCATTATCTGCTGTCATGGTATTGCCAGCACAGACTCACTATCAGCTGTTCGCTGGGGGTGACGCTAGCACTGCACGTGGCTTTTCTCCGCCTTCTGTGCTGCTTGTGTGATTGGCAGGAGCTTGGACAGGGCTGATTGGGCTAAAGTTATCTGGCCCCTCCTACTGACTCAGAGCTGTGTTTGTGCTGGATGAGGATGATGTCATAAGGGTACTTAATGAAGGCAATTATTCTCTTCCCTTGCTAGAGCTGTAAGTCTTAGAACCTTGTGTTTTGTTTTTTTGATACACATTTAATTTAGTATTTCAAGGGTGAGTTGAATTTCAGTAGCTGAAAAGGAGAAGTTCCTACTTGTAATCCTTCTGTGATTTTAAGATTTTAGCACTGTCAAAAATGCAAACAAGCTATTTATCATCGTTGCTGAATAAAATACCATTATTCATGAACAGACATGCTTCTAACTTAGAATTTTGATTCAAAGAAATCAGAATTTGTAATGAATGTGGCATTGTAATGGTGTTCATGCACACATCTCGCAATAAAATAATTCTGATGTGACTTTATTTCAGTCACAAATACCCGTTTAGCTACCTTTAGCAGAAGTCCTTTAACCTTTCATGTTGCTTTTGCTAATCTGTGTTTTTAATTTCATGAATGAATGCCAGTAATTGCCAGTATATAAAAGAAAATGTTTGTCTTTTTGTGAAAGCAGGAAAGAGAGTATATTAGTTCTACAAAAGTGGGTCATAGAGCAGTTCTTCACAGTATGTTGTTGTTTTCCAGGTCTAATAGTCCAACAGCTATTCTGTCTCCACCCGTTGGTTTTTCTGGATCGTAATTGGTTTGCATAGGATTATTTTTGCCACAAAGAAACTACAGTGTGTATTCGCTTTGTGAACACCAGCTGACATGTTCTGGCTAAAAGTATCACCAGTATGGAACTGGGAAAAAGGGTCATTCATGCATGCTCAGCCAGTCACCATAACAGCCCCGTTGTAAAATGTGGTTTCCAATCTAATGACAGATTGAAGTAACGATTCCTGAAATAGACTTCAGTGTTGTTTTGACACAACCCTACCAAAAACTAAGAACATCAATAGACTCTTTCTCTTTGCAGAGCTATATTGAGTGTACTTCTCCCCATGGATCATTCTGTTTGGATCAGAAAGTTGAACACTACATCATAAGAATGATATTTAACAACTGGATTTCTACTGATATTTTAACAACCAACGCATCTCCAGTGTTTTTCAAATGAATTAATTTACAGAAACATTTTATTAGTACTTTAATTACTGATGTGTAACACTCTTCTCTCACACGCGCACAAATTCTAATCACTTTTCCTTGGAAAAACACTTTTTTTGTGTGGAATGCTGTAATATGATTTTATCTCATTTCTGTGAAAAGCTGAAAACACACACCTTTAGATAATAATAGACAGAGGGAGAGATATGGCTGTGCAGTCGGGGATGGGATACTCTCTGTTGGCCCTGTTGTCCTGGGAGTCTGACGCTATGAGAACAATAGGCCCATTGGCCGACTGTAACGGACCTCAACTGCCATGTAGACGCTTTTGTTTGTAGCTCAAAGCTGTGGGTAAACCTACTCTCATGAATCTCAATTCTATCTGGTTCTCAGCAAACACAGAATAATTACTAACAAAACTAGCGCTGCTCTGTATGTGTAATATCAAATTATGTAGACTCACCTGCACCTTAAGTTTTAATTGGGATGATTAAGATGGCAAATGTTTTACATATTACAAGTCCTAATTTGAATTGTCAGCTTAATTTTTTCACATGTATGCACAATAGTGTTGGAATTCAAACAGGTTGTGGATGTCAAAATCCAGCTGTGTTGTGGAATTTCTGACTCAGAATCTGGTGTGTCGCGTTTAACACACATTTCTGCATTCCATTTGAATCCAGACAGCTGGTTTCTTATTGAGGTAACGATCAAGTATGTTTTGCTGCTGGAAAATATGCTGGTGAATGAGCGTTTGCTTAGCCCAGTTTTCACAGCTGGTAAACAGAGCAAAGATTGTTTGCTAAGCATAAACAGCGTTATCTTTTCTGGAACTGTGAAATGTCTTTCTGGTATGAAAACAAAAGTTAAATGTACTTTAAATTTTTCAGTAACCATTTAAACAAATTGACGTTTTGTGGGTTTCTAGTCCATGTTCATTAGCTTTGAGGCTATAACTATATGTAGTGCACTTAGAAAAGTTGCTAAATATATAAGATGCATAATTTTATTTACAGTTAGTATACATAAATTCCAATTTTACAGTAGGTTGGTTTTCTAACTGACCAGCATTTGCAAGTATTAAAAGTTAAACGTTTTTCCACACTGTAATATAAACTGCGGACAAAGCACTCAGAATGTCCCAACCCAAGGAAAGAAAAGAGTTTTAACACGTATCTTATACTCAAAAAGTGATTTTCAACATAATCTGATAATCCCGATGTGAGATTTCGTAACTCAGAGAGGATATACTACCACCTATCTGAGTAATATGCTGGGAAGTTTTTGGTTGAATAAATGGCAACATGTTACTCACTCGATATCTCATCTCTGTCTTTTTAGAAGCAGCAGAGGAGTTCTTTGAGTATGATGCTGAGGAGTTCCTGGTGTTCCTGACACTCTTGATCACAGAAGGACGGACTCCAGAATGTTCTGTAAAGGGGCGGACGGAGGGTGTTCACTGCCCACCTGCCCAATCTGCTATGCCTGTCCTTACCAAACATGAATGCAGCGACAAAATACCACAGGTGAGTTACACATTTTTTATTTACTCAAGGAGATGTAGTTACATTTCAGAGTAAAATACAATGTTAAAAACATGATATGATTCAGTCAGAATATTTCTCATCATGACAATAGCCACAGAAGCTGGAATGGCGTTAAACACAAACATACAAACAAAATCCAATGTTAAGTAAGGGATAATGGACAGGCAGCCAGTAGTTATCTGAAGGGGCTTATTTCTGCGATAACCACTTATTATACGGCTACTTGCTACATAAGGAAAAAAAACTGGACATAAAAATGAATTTGAAACTTTTTATTGGCATATTTGTTTGAAATTAAAATTTTCATCCTTCCGCGAAACAATATAGTACCACGTGACTAACATTCAAACGTTAGTAAGACAATTTATAACATCTACATATGAATATATAACAACGGATGTATTTTAAATTTTCCATTGTTAATTGTGGTTGTCCGGTGTTTGTCACAGGATGGCGCCAATCTTTGTTGGCGCGGAGGGATTTGACCGGCTAGGCGTTATTACTTTGGAGTGGTTATTACTTGAAAAGAACAAACCTGCAAATGTCTCAACTGATCAATCAGAATCAAGCATTCCATAGAGCCGTGTAATAATAATCATGTCCTATTGTTGTCATAACAGCTGTGTATTTCTGGGAAAACATAAATTTTCAACTTGCTGTTCTTTAATAATGAGACTTGGAAACCTGTTTGAAAACAGTCAGAATGCTTGCTAATGGCAGAAATACTACACTTCACCTTTAGGTTCTTGAAGTCACTAGCACTCTGTCAAAACCATTTACAAGTCAGACAGTGTTATGTAGTATACAACAAAACTTTTTCCCCAATGCAGTGTCGTCAGGCAAGAAGAACAAGGTCAGAGGTCATGTTACTATGGCGCAATCACATCCCCATCATGATTGAGGTGATGCTGCTTCCTGACTGTTGCTACAGCGATGAAGACCCGACCACAGACTGCCCAGACCTAAATGATCCAGCAATAAAGCAAGATGCACTCTTACTAGAGAGATGGACTTTACAACCAGTGCCCAGACAGTAAGACTTGCTCTTCACAGTAATTCCAATACATATTCTTTCCCACAAGTTTTAACAAACTTGATGTTTGTTGCAGGAGTGGAGATCGATTTGTTGAGGAGAAAACCTTGCTGTTGGCTGTGCGTTCCTACGTGTTTTTCTCGCAGCTAAGCGCATGGCTCAGTGCCTCTCACGGACTTGTACCTAGAAACATCCTATACAGGTAACATACTCTACACAAGAACACTTTCAAGGGTAGGAAGAAATAATGACTTTATAAAGGTGAAGCTTTTTAGTTTTAGTTTTGCAGTACAGCAATGTGTATTTTGGTGATTCCATGGGATTTAAAATGATGAATGAACCACAAGTAGAAAAATAATATGGGTAAATAGTTTGTAAAGCCTTCCAAAAGATTTTAGATGTGACTTTCAGGAAGATAAGATAGTCAGCCCCATTCGAAAAACAGCATATACTAGTAAGGTATCTTAAATCAGCTTAAGATACGGTGGCCCAGTAGTGCACAACAAAGCAAAATTGAAATAGCAAGCATGAGCTCACATCACAACAAAATTAAAAAAGCAAACATAAGCTTACAACACGATTAAATGAAAAAAGCAAACATAAACTCACAACACAGCACAATTTAAAAAGTAAACACAAGCTCACAGCACAGCGGAAATGCTCCTGACCACTAGGGGGCAGTTGGTCTGCAGGCTGTGTTGGTAGTAAAACTTTGTTCGTTTGACCCACAAAAGGGTCAATATTTTGTGAACAGAAATAATGTCAGGGGATGGTTTTAATTAAAACTATCAAAAGAGGTACAGACTGCTCGCGAATACTCATGACATGTGCACAATAGCCGTTTCTGCAGACCAACTGCCCCCTAGTGGTCGGGAGCATTTCCGTTGTGTTCTGGCTTAATGTTGTTGTGTTGTGAGCTCATGTTTGCTTTTTAAATTGCGTTGTGTTGTGAGTTTATTTTTGATTTTTAATTTTGTTGTGTTGTGAGGTTATTTTTGCTTTTTTAAATTGTGTTGTGTTATCCACTATTGGGCCACTATATTGAAACCAGCAAAGAACCAGCATAAAGGAAAGGACGTGACATATGGCCAGGTATGGTTTCCCATACTAGGAATGTGTGCTCTACGTTTAACCCATCTAAGTGCACACAGCAGTGAGCAGTGAACACACACCCGGAGCAGTGTGCATCCATTGCTGCGGCACCCGGGGAGCAGTTGGAGGAATGGTGCCTTGGTCAAGGGTCTCATTTCAGTCCTTGGATTTCTCGAGCACACGACCTTTGGGTTACAAGTCCAACTCCCTATTCATTAGGCCACGAATTCCCCCAAATTCAGCTCTAGCCAGCATTCCAGCTTAACCACAGTATATGCTGGTTTTTCAACAGGGAGGGAAGTAGAAAAACAGAAAGTCAGATCCTTCAATACAATGCAACAATTTACATTAGAATGGATGTATTAACAATCCCATTTGCTGTATTTTGCAGAATAAGTGCAGCTGATGAAGAACTGATATGGAACTTCTCACAAACACCCTCTGAACATGCTTTTCCTGTCCCAAACGTGTCCCATAGTGTCGCTCTCAAAGTGCGTGTTCAGTCTTTGCCTCGCCAGCCCAAATACCCCGTACTCAAATGTAGCATACACTCAGGTATAGCTTTTTTGGGCAAGAGAAACCTGGAGCGTGGAGAGGGTAGGAACCATTCTGGAGAAAATCGCAATTCCCTCCATCTGCCAGGATCTCCACTCTTCTCCAGGCCTCTACGCCCTTCTCCACCTCCCCACAGCCCTCTTAACACCCGTAAATGCCACCCTCGCTCCGAGTCCCCTCTCCCACCAGGCAAAGCCATCAAGTGGCTGTACTCTCGGCTGAACGGTGGTGTGGACACCCCCCCTACAGAAGTGTATAACTCGTGTTCTGACGGGGCAGAGAGCCCAAAAACCTCAAGTGTGGAGTCACCAATTCGTGGTTTTAAATCACTCTCCATTACCGACCCTTTATTTACCCCCAGCCCAAGTACCAGCTCCATCTCAGGTGAAACCAACCCTCTCATTGGCTCCCTGCTTCAAGAGAGACAGGAAGTCATTGCTCGCATTGCTCAGCGACTGAATTTGTGCGACCCTACAGCTCCTCATCTCCCTGATGCTCTCTTCACTTCTCAAGAACCACCAGGGCACAAAACAACCTGGAACTCGTCACAGGATAAGGAGCGCTTGAAGAAATCCAAAGAGCTCCTCTTCCCAGTCCCCCAGCCTCAAAACCACAATGGAATCAGTCCAGAAATCCCTGAGAGGAGCCGGTCTTCTCTCTTTGACACCCCCTTGAGCCCTAGAAGCAGAACACGGCTGGACAGAGTCGACCGTGAATCAAAAACTTCCCCAAAACCCTCGACTTGCAGGCGCCTGGTTCTCAGTGACCAGTCTGCTGAGGGTTCTATGATTGCAGATGCAGTTCAGGACATTTCGAGGTTGATTCAGGAGCGACTGCAACATTCCTACAGTCTCCTCAATGGCACCTATAAATTGAAGACCTCTCAAACCGAACAGGCCGAGACAAATCATGGAACGCAGACAAATGGCTTCGTAACATCAAGCCATGAGAAGTCTTCAAGTGCACCCAGTGGTGAGGCAAGCACAGATCCACGTATTTCTCAAACAACAAAATGTTGCAGATCCCCTGACTCTCGCCACAGAAAGCGGGACCGTTCCCCTAGGCCACAAAATGTGGCCGGTTTAAAACTTGAAGACCACAGCGTCACAAAATCACAGCCTTTAGAGACAACTAATAAGCAACAGTATGCCAGTAGAGAGTCCTGGACCTCCTTGAAAAGCAACTCTATCCATGCAAGTTCTCCTCAGGAGAATGGCCTGATTCGGACTGGATACCGCCAGCCTTTCAAGACCCAAGAGGCAAACCGTGAGAAAGGAGCAGAAAAGGATGTCTCGAATGCGTCCATTTGTCTTGAGAAGAATGAGAACCAGGACCCCTGGGCTTCTCCCTCTAGCACACCAGCCAACTTTACTTGCAACACCAGTCCTTCCCATGCCCAGAGCAATCATACTGTGAGTTCACATGTCTTTCAAGTGGGTTTATAGGAATACATTTGTTTTTGTTGTGTTTTTATAGCCCTTATTTGAAACTCAATGCTGAATATATGCTCTCTGTTTTTGTATTAAAAAACAGAGACCCTCCCCATTGAAGTCCTGCAGTAACTGGAAAAAACAGAATCGCCACTCCATAGACGGAACTGCAACAAAAGCCTTCCACCCCTGCACAGGCCTACCTCTTCTCTCCAGCCCGGTAAGACTTTAGATCTCTCTGTCACTCTCCAACAAAGAGATTAACAGCACAGCATCTTACTGAAAGGGCCCCAGAGTCTTTGACTGTGACTGTGTCTGTGATTCATCTACTCTCACGTGTGAATCACTTCAAATGCTGTCTCAAATGCTGTCTGGAGTTTCTATGCCTCTTAGATGACATGCTAATGATGGGCCATAGATTTACCATAATAACGTCTTCCAACTCTTTATTAATACTTTCCATTAATACGCTTAGTAAATTAATTCATGAGTGTTTTCAAATCATACTGATGGCAGAATGAGGTCTGATTTGTACCGTATGACTCAGGCACTTCTCTTTGTGTGGGAGTTTGGTGCTGTTACTCCAGATGAGTGGTGCTCTTGTTCTCTAGAGATCCACTCAAATGTAATTCTCACTCTTTCTATTGGTTTTCATTAAATGTTACTAACAACTGTTTTGATCAGCATTTTCTGCACAGGCACAACGTACTGCTTTTTTATGTACTAACTAGTTGTTATCTTAAGTAATTAAATACTTTATCGACTTTTTTATAATTTCTCACAGATTTTACAGGTAGTAGGAAAAAAAACGCATGCCAAATTGCTGACATAAGCTGACATAAAATATAAATGTTTACAGTATTAGAAAATATTTTTGGCTTTTAAATCTGTCTTTGATAGATATGGGAATAAATAGATTCTCTGTCTATTTTTGTTTGTTTGTTTTATAGTAGCCACAGTGTTACCAACGGATACCATATTATTGCACAGACACACACAAACACACACACAATGGATTACAGGAGCAGAGTAAATACTGATTGAAAGAAACTTATATGCAATTTCAAATTGGGGGCAGTACTGTATGTTGTATCAGTATAAATATATATTTAAGTAACATACAATTGTTCAATTGGTCACAAGCTTGTAAAACAAAGATGTAAATGGTTTCGTCTGCTTCCTCCGTTTTCTCTCAGGTTCCTCAAAGAAAAAGCCAGACAGGATATTTTGATTTAGACACATCTCTGATTCATTGCAGAGGTGTGCCATGGGCTGCCAACAAGAGGTATGACTTTCTTTCCTCGCTTTCTTTCCTGCTGTAGTGCCATTGTTCCATATTTCACTGTGCCATTTCATTTCCTTTACTGAGGCTTTCCTACATACACTGCCATCTGCTGTGCACACATACACTAGAGTTATCCCTAAAGCTCAGACTACCTAAAATGGCTGACTAAACTATGTGTGTGTGTGTTTTCAGGGTTTTGAAAAGATCACAAGAATGTGATGAGTCTCAGCATCAGATCCTCAGTGTCAGCGCTCCACCCATCAGCCTCAGCCTTTTGGGAAACTTTGAGGTAGATGAACAAATAATTTCACTCGCGCACACAATTAGTGAACAATCCTGTCTGCCCACGCCCTCTTTCTTTAATTGCTGTAATGTTTTGTCTTTACCCTGCTCATACATTTACCATATGCCTCAAACATTTATAAAATGTCAATAATAGGGTTACTCCACCCCAGAATCAAAATTTTGTCATTAATCACTTATCCCCATGTCATTCCAAACCCATAAAAGCTTCCTTGAAACACAATGTAAAGTGTTTTGGAAGAAAACCAGGAGGGTTTTGATTTGTCCTAATGACTGCGAAGTAATGAACTCTGTCAAGGTCCAGAAAAGTGTGAAAGACGTTGTCAAAAATAGTCCATCTGCCATCAGAGGCTCAATCTTTACTTTATGAAGTGATAAGGATTCCTTTTTGTACGCAAAGAAAATAAAAATTACTTTTTTTTTAGCCACCCAGTTTTCATCCAAAATATCCTATATTTCGTTCTGAAGACGAAAAAAAGTGTATATGGGTTTGGAATGACATGAGGGTTATGATTAATGACAAAATGTTCATTTTGGGGTGGGGTAACCCTTTAAAACTAGACTTGACATATTCATAATTTCAGTCTGATAGGATTATTAGATGGATAGATGTTTCTTTGTGTTTATGTGTGTAGGAGTGTGTTTTGAATTATCGTTTGGAGCCATTGGGCACAGTTGAGGGTTTCACAGCAGAGGTTGGCGCCAGCGGCACTTTCTGCCCCAGTCACATGACTTTACCTGTTGACGTGTCATTCTACAGTGTCTCTGATGATAACGCACCTTCCCCCTACATGGTAATGACCCAAACTGAGTTACTTTAATATTTTGTGTACTTGTCATATGGGTATGTTACATTTATGAAGTTATAATGTTTCTTTGATGAGTGCTATTGTAAATAAAGTAACGGAGCACCTGCGAATGAGTCAATAATGTTATTATAAATATCTATGTTATTTAAAAGTCTCACAAATGATCTTGATTGAATCCTTCTGCTTCTCTTTAGGGTGTCATAAACTTGGAGTCTCTCGGTAAGAGGGGATATCGAGTACCTCCTTCAGGAACCATTCAAGTGGTAAGGATCAGGTTATTTTAAAACACACATATAGTTATCTGCTTACAAACTGTGTGTCATGGCCATGACACGCTTTTTTCGAATGAGTAATAATCTACTCATACATGTGTGTAACAACCAGACTGCGTTGTGAGAACAAAGGAAAATGTCAAGCATTGAAATTGTTTACTGATGCGCTCTCTACTGGTGAAAGTGGGAATTACATTATACATGGAAACGGACATAGTATACATAGAAAGAACAATGAATCACTTACTAACCTTTCCGCTGCAGTACTTTCATAGCCTTTGTGAAAAATGAGCATGCTTTTTTATGGCAATTGATATTTTAACACCAAATGTTGTCAGTACCTGTGCTTAGTGTATTTGTATTAGTCATGAACGAATCACTCTGACAGTGTTTGTAATGAATGGTTTTGGATGGTAGTAAAGTAAAACTGTTATTTTAATAGATATGTTTATGGTTTTTTTCCACCCACTCAGATAATTAGTATGTTTAGCATAATTGCTCACTAACTGCAACTTTACATTTGCTTGTGTTTTCCGTTTTCCGTAGCTTTGACGCTCAGTGTTTCTTCGTTGCTGATGTTTCCTCTTCTGTCTTTATGTGTCAGACCTTATTTAACCCCAATAAGACAGTGGTGAAGATGTTTGTGGTGATGTATGATCTGAGAGAAATGCCCGCCAGCCATCAGACATTCCTGCGGCAGAGAACCTTCTCAGTCCCAGTCAAACGCGATTACAACGGACAGAACAACAAAAAGCCATCCCCACTGAGTCAAGGACGAACCCTCCGCTACCTCGTCCATCTGAGGTCAGTACCATGGCATGAAGCTGACCACCTTGAGTGCTCACTTCAGTGTATTCATTCTGGCATACAGGGCTTAAAATGTATACACGTTTTAATTAGCCCTCAGAAGTTGACTGATAAGGTGTGTGAAAATGCAGTGCTCTTTTGAAGTCCTTATTAGAGCAAGTCTGTTCGTCTGTCAGCCATTTTGAAAGTACAGCTCTTATCTACTTGAAAGAGGAATGAAGGCTGCAAAACTGTTTGTCAGGTTCACTTTTCAGCAAAATTAAGCGCTGATGAAGAGAAAATTATCCTAAAATCTTACAAACTCACAAAAACATGTAGAAAAGTGGCATACACATGAAATGGGTGTAGTTATATTTTGTTGTCTGATGGTGATGTTTAGTTAAAATGAGCTTGGATTTACAGTGACATCATAAGTGCTTTGAAATTAGTTATTAAAAGTTATTAAGTTATTAAAAAGGCAATGTTAGTTACTCCATATTATAAGCATTTTCAGTTTTATTTTTTTTTATTTTCTATTTATTTATTTTTTTTATGAATTTTTATCACATTTCTTGTGTAGACATTTCTCATGTGTTCAACGCATATAAATGAGTAGAATAAGCATGCAATTAGTGTGGAAATGGTCCCTGGAAAGGGCAGCCAGGATGTTGTCTTAAATTTTTAATTATAGTTATTATTAAATAATTTAGACCGCTGCTGCATAAATAGATTAAATACTTTCCGAGTCCTTTGTGAGTCCAGGCATTGACCCTTTTAGTAAACACATTCAAATAGTAATAACTTTTCAGCAATACAATATAGTATAATTTACAGTTTAGTGTAATCTCTCCTACAAGACAATATGAATGTGGCTTTTGAAAGGAGAATCTGCCAAGGATTCAACTTTCTGAGCTATCCAACTTCTCCTTGAGGAAGACAAGGAAACTGTAGTTAGCAAGCTGTGTTAGCAAAATATGTCTGATTAGTGGTTTGGTATACTTATAAGTGAGCCTTAATAACTTTTTGCCCTTTCTCTCCCTCTCTCTCAGGTTCCAGAGCTCCAAATCTGGAAAGATCTACCTCCATCGGGACATCCGGCTCCTTTTCTCCCGTAAATCCATGGAAGTGGACAGTGGTGCTGCCTATGAGCTCAAGTCATTCACAGAGTCACCTGCCGACCCCCCTTTCTCTCCCAGATGCTAATTTAATCTAGTCTAGTCAAGTCTATTCTGATTTTAATCCAGCATAGGGGCCTTACTAAATCGAAATCTGTCATCTGCTTGTATGGGAATTAAAAATAGAGAAGCCCACTAAAGCGCACATACACATGCATAGAAGGACTGTTCACATTAATGCCCCCTTTCCTAAAAATACACACAAATGAATCATCAGTGCTTCAACATTTTTAGGTTTAAAACAACAGATGGTTGGGAGTTTTCATTTAGGCTTATTTCCAGACGTTCGGTATGGCCTGAGCAGATATGATGCAGGAAAAATGAAATCAAAGGACCATTTTTTAAAAACAAAAGTCAAGTAACTGAATAACTGCAAGGATGTTTGAAGAGCACTGTGTTTTTTTCACCACAACTGGAAGAAAATGAGTTTTGTTCAATGACTTTTTTCTTTGTACTGTTACCAAACCACTTTAATTGGAAGTGTTGCAATAGAAAAACAAATATCTTACTAGTTTAGTGTTTACATATTTACTTTTTTTTGTCATCAGTTATTTAATATTTAAATTGAACTTTCATTTACAGCACATCTGATGCCTGTTGTGCAAAACATTATGATGTGGTGCAAGATATGTTTCAATCATACCATGTATTTTTGTCTTTCAAATTCAGATCTTAAATAAAAGAATTATATATTATATCTATAAAATTACCTTTAAACATGCATAATTTTGTGTTCTGTTTTTGACTACT
>JAUMHP010000073.1:5861109-5873978 GCA_032361065.1 Enteromius trimaculatus | reverse complement strand
CATCAACTTTCTTTGTTAACCCAGGCTTGATCCTGAGTTAATGTAGCAGGTGCACATGAAAGTGTGACATCAGCAATAAGCAGCCAATCACATGCTTTTAAACTTTCATTCCCTTCTTGTGAGAGACTCAGATTCACTACCAAAGATTAAAAAGATTGAGCAATATGAGGAATTTAATCACATTTACACAGCAAAATGAAACGATCTTTTAATGAAAGAGGAAAACTTAAGAAGAAAAAAAAAACAAAAACTTGCAAGTAAGCTGTATTATCTATGTTTATATTAATTTACAAGCCTATTACAATTAAACTAAACTGGCTTGTGTAATAGATTAAGGAGATAATAATAATATAAATAATAAAGTAATTCTAAAAATAATCTAAAAAAATTGGATGATTTTATGTTTAAACAATGTTTTACTATGCAGCGTCCTTTAATTTGGAGTAAGAGAAACTGGGGGAGTGGCTTTATTGCATCAGACATGTGTCACCTTGCTGGAAGCTGATTGGTCAAATTTCGTTTATAGATCTCTAACCCAGAACGAAACCTGCCCCTGAGTTTCTTTCATGGTACCTAAAATCCAGGATTGGTGCAAAATAATCCTAAACTTATCTGGCTAGCCAGCTAATCCAGCTTCATGGTACAGGCCCCTCAACTGATGTTTATGTTGTCATGTTTTGTTTTGGTCTGAAGCTCCACTCTCCATCTATCTCCCAATCACAGTCAGTAGTGTTTCGTCATCCAGGTCGTCATCTGCATAAACAATGCGCATTCCATCGTCATTGCGCTCGTTTTAGTTGCTGTCTTCAATTTGCCAACCTGTGTGCGTCAAGTCTGAGTAGGAGGGGCCGGGTGGAAAAAAAACATCGCCAATATTTTGAATTTGAACTGCAATACCTAGTTCAACCTCTCGGTGTCAATCCTACATGCACCTTTAACTTATATTCTCTCAATTTTAAAACTTGTCAGTAAGTTTTAGCATTTGTTGTTGAAACTTTTGGACATTTAACTTCCCAATAAAACAAAACACAAGCCCAATACCCGCACTTGTATTTTGTGTTGGTGCTAATTGGAAACAAAACCAAATTATCCAAAGTACAAAATTAAGCCATGCAAATAACAGTATCCATCCATATATTTTCTTGCATAGTGGTTACTAAATACATGTGTGGTTTGTCTCAGTTATTTTACTTTCTATTTTAAAACAAATATTTACACATTAAGAAACTTCTTGGAAATAAAAGCATTTGAAAGGGCGCTTCTTGTTAAATATCTTTTTATGTCAGGATGTATGTGGATATAGCATATATAGAGAGGTGAGCAATAACACAGTTCACATTTTGCAAACTCAAAAGGTTTCCCCCAAACAAAACCTTACAATAATAGGAGTACACTGAATGTACAATAATATATGGATAAAAGAAGCAAGGCCAAATTTTTTTAACAGGCTCACTGCCTTTCAGAGCGGTAGCACATCAGAAACCACAGGAACAGGAAGAGAAACAACAATAAACAGCAGCGAAACACACCCACAGAGGAAACAAGAAAACAATAAAACGAAAAGCAAAAAAGCAGCTACTGGTAATATCACATCTCCACCTTGTGTCTGCGGCTGACTTGATTGTCCTCTCCAGACATATCCAAAAATTACTGCTCCTGCCGCAAATATTGAAACAAGTCCTAATAGTCCTCCAAATAATCCAGATGCTAGTCCTGCTACTGCTGCAGCTAATCCTGATATTCCTGCTAATGCTATTGATGCTATTACTCCTGCTGCAGCAACTGCTAATCCTGTTGCTCCAAATGATGCTAATGAGTTAAATGCTGTTTTTGCTGCATCTATAATCCACTGTGCTGCTTTTTTTACTTGGGATATTGCCCACTTTATTTTATCTTTTAGCCATAATATTATATCTGCTGCACATTTCAACATTGCTACTAGACTTACTACTACTAACACTTTCAATGCACCTATTAATTTTATTATGAATTGTATAACCTTTTGTAATCGCTGTTTTTCTATTGCAACTATTGCAGCTCCTGCTATCGCTCCAACTATTGCTGCTCCTATTAGTGAACGTTCTCCTATCGCTGATCGCAACATGGCTGCTGCTATTCCTGCTATGCCTCCTGTTACCCCTGTTACTGCTACTGATATTAGTCCCGTTTGTTCTTCCTTTTCCCACAGTGAATGTAAAACACATACTGCAGCTACTGCTCCAGCTGCTGCTCCTACCATTACTTCACCTACTCCTGACAAAAATGCTACTACTATAACTGTTACAGCTGCAATTGTTAATGTCAGTGGTGACCATAGAATTGCCTTTGATTCTTCTGCTGCTGCTTTCTCTGCTGCTGAAACAGAATGAGAACGAGAAATGGTTAGTTTACCCAAAAATGAAAATTCTGTCTTGAATTACTTACCCTCATGTTGTTCCAAACCCCATAAGATCAATACAACTGTAATGATCCCAGGTCCAGAATGTAGTAAAACCCTCTGTAAAACCATTCAAAAGACATCAGTGGCTTAACCTAACACTAGAGGAGTACTTTTTGTGTCAATAAAACACAAATAACATAATTTACTCAGCCATTCTTCTCTCCTGACTTACGTCTTTCACCACTTTAGAGAGTATCGCAATGCATGCGTATGCTCCACTAGGCGTAAACAGCCACAGATGTGTTTACTATGTTTCTGTATCTGGGATCAATTCAGTTGTATTATTGTCTATGGAGGGTCAAATGGCTGGTTACATCAAAAATATCTTAATTTGTGTTCCAAAGATGAACAAAGGTCTTATGAATTTTCATTATTCATTTCATTTTCTATCATAGTTATGATTTTCTTACCCATGTTGTTTGATTTGAATTTGTCAGGATATGATGGCTCAGGTCTTCTGTAAGGCTGGAAGAACTTCTGACACTGATGTCTGATGTCCTGGGATAAGGACAATGCAAACACTGTGCATTAACATTTGAGAAGGCTGTTTCCACATCTTACAATAAGATGCGAGAATGCTCCTTTCTCAACTTGCTGTCTTCTCATTTTTGTCCCACTTTCCCTTACCTATTCTTCCCTTTACCTGGTTTACTCAGGATTGTCAGTTGCAAAATTTAATGTTCTGCATGAATGCGTTTGATATTTACAGTCATGTTTATTATCATTTGAAATGACTCGTGACATGGTAAAACAGTCTCATTCTTAACAGTATAAAAAGTGAAGTGCTCACTTTAGACAGGCTGTCTTTTCCCAATGGCTTTCATACAGATTACCATCTGCCCCCGAAATGTGTAAGCTCTCTGGGCCAGTTTCCCGAACAGGTTTTAAGACTAGTCTTAGATTGAAATAAATGTTAAGAGCTGTCTAAACTGGAAAAGGCTTGCACTGAGATATCTTAAAATACATTTTTGTAAGACATGTCTCTAAAAATTCTTAAATGTCCTAAATTAGCAAAGGTCTAGTCCTAGCTTAATCTAATTCATATCCGGGTTTTGCGAAACTAAGAGTACTTTTTGTGTGAATAAAACACAAATAACATAATTTTCTCTCCTGACTTGCCACTTCCGCCACTTTAGAGAGTATCACAATGCATGCATATGCTTTCCTGTCATGCAGTCACACTCACCTGAAACAGCACCCACCGACTACACTCAATTCCCAACACCTGTCACCCGCTCCTAACTACCTGACAATCAGCACCTGTACTCATCAGCACCTGCTATAAAGCTCAGCTCAGCCATTCACTCGATGGCTGAGCTCAAGGTTAGATGCTCACTTCTAACCTGCCTTGTTTCTCACCTGCTCCTTCTGGGTCTGAGATTTGGATTATCTGTGGCTCAAATTCCCTGCTCCTAAAAAGGACTTCCAAAAAGACTGAGTATTACTTACCTGATACTTGCTTGTTTGCTTCTATGACTCTGATCTGTGAAACTGAAATACTAAAAAAATAAATCATTTATGTTTGAGCACCAATAAACTCACTTATATTGAATCCTGTTTGTCTGTAGTCTCTGAGTGTGACAGAAGCTCAGCCCTCGACTGAAAAGGACTCACCCAGCGCTGACACTGAAGAAAATGATCAGTCCCGAGGAAATCCTCCACCGTCTACTCAATGGGTTCACACCTCTTTCCTGATCCTGATCCAATCCTTAGTTTACGGCCGGGAGAGCCGTTTTTTTGATCCTGATGCAGTCCTTGGTTTACGGCCGGGAGAGCCGTTTTTTGATCCTGATCCAGTCCCTAGTTTGAAGCCATCAGCGCCAGTTCCTGCCCCTAGATTGCGGCAAGTAAAGCCAGTTCCTGCCCCTAGATTGAAGCCAGCGCCACTGCCTGCCACACTGTCAGAGCCAGAGCCAATGGTGGAGGAGGACCTGCTGCCATGGCCTGACCCACCTGAGCCAATAGTGGAGGACCTACTGTCGTGGCCCGACCTACCAGAGCCCGTGGTGGAAGAGGACCTGCCGCCTTGGGCCGATCCTGTTGGGCTTCCTCCAGAGTGTGTTGCGCTGCAAGAGCGCCCTCCAGAGTCTGCTGCGCTGCAAGAACACTCTCCAAATAAATCCCTGTCCTTCCAACCATATCTGCTCTCTGCCTCACCATCGTATGACAGCCCTGCCGCTCTCACACTACTCACCGTCCAGCCAGGGCGAGCCACTCAGGACTGCCATCCTCTGGCATCATCCGGCTCGGGGTGCTCCTCGACTCCTCCTCCAAGCGCCGATGCCAGAACTCCATCTCGGTCCTTCAACCCGTCGATTTCGTCATGGGCCCTGGCTTCCTCCTCTCCATCGGATCTCGTCCGGCCACAGGCTCCACCAGGCTCAATCATCCCTCCGACTCCGCCTTGGTCAGTCAGAGTCCATCCACCACCTCGGGACTCCACTCCTCTGGCTGCACCTCGTCCCACTGGCTGCGTCAGACTCCTCCCTCCCTCCAGCACCGCCTTGGTCTTCTATCACTCCGGCTCCACCGTGGTCTTCCGAAGCCCCTCTTCCGCGTGGGGTGGGGAGTAATGTCACGCAGTCACACTCACCTGATCCTGAAACCGCACCCACCAACTACACTCAATTCCCAACACCTGTCACCCGCTCCTAATTACCTGACAATCAGCACCTGCACTCAACAGCACATGCTATAAAGCTTAGCTCAGCCATTCACTCGATGGACTCGAGGTTAGACGCTCACTTCTAACCTGCCTTGCTTCTCACCTGCTCCTTCTGGGTCTGAGATTTGGATTATATGTGGCTCAAATTCCCTGCTCCTAAAAAGGACTTCCAAAAAGACTGAGTATTACTTACTTGATACCTGCTTGTTTGCTTCTGTGACTCTGATCTGTGAAACTGAAATACTTACCTGAAAACATACCCTTGAGAGCCTGCTTCACTTAAGTTGAATCCTTATCACTGCACTTGAAGTTACCTGGCTGAATTGAATCATTTATGTTTGAGCACCAATAAACTCGCTTATATTGAATCCTGTTTGTCTGTAGTCTCTGAGCGTGACATTTCCACTAGACTTAAACAACCACAGATGTTTTTACTATGTTTCTGGATCTGGAATAATTTAAGCTGTATTGTTGTCTATGGAGGGTCAAATGGTCATATCCGAAAACCGTCCCTCTGTCTAAGCCTTGATCATTGCAAATGCCAGTTGTTAGCTCCTGCCTCCATTTGGAAGATGTTTTATCTTGGTATAAATACTTAAGGTTGATTTTGGCATAAAACACACGTACCTGACTAATATTCATAGTTAATATAATTCTGACTTACTCTAAAAAGGATTTTCTGAAGTAGATAAATTGAATGCATACATTCCTGCAAATTCTGCAGTGATTGGTAAGATTTTACCATTTCAACCGTTTCAAACCTGAAACCACTCACTCGGAAAACCAATGGCATTGCTAAAAGAAAGCAGGTAATTCCCTGATTTGAGGGACCCACAAAGGGCTGACTGTTTAAGCGATAAGAAATAATCAAATCTTTAAATATCTCAAAGTAGAAATCTTAAAATAATGTACACAGCCACATCTTAGCAACCTCAAGTACAATCTTAGTCAACAATAACTTAAAATGCAGTATTTATTAAGTCATAATAATAAACACTTAATAAACACGTCTACATTTACTAAATGTTAACATTAATTAATTAATACATAATGACCTAACATGAACTAACAAGGAACAATCATGCACTTTACACTGTATAATTATATTTAATACATGTAATAATGTAAAATCCAACAAACCTGAATGAAGTGAATTTAGATCCCAAAGAGCGAATGAAAAGCTTAATATCATACAAAAAAATTTGTCTTATGTTCCTGAATCACACGACTGATGAAAGAACACTGCAGAGAATATGCTGTGGTCTTAAATACTTGAATGCAGGTCAGTCATCTTTTCAGGAAATCACATGATCTGTAAGAAAATGGTTCAAAAGTGCATTGAGGTGAAAATGAAAGAAGTGAAACATCACCAAACCTTTCACCACATTGGTGCCAACGTCTTTCACTACATTGGGCTAGAAATAAAATTTGATTGATTGAGGTTGGTGTATTGTGTATAATGTTTGATTTCACTGTAACAAGCACAAATAAACGGTAATACTTAATTTTAAAATTTCCATAATACAGAATAATTACCTAGTAAGTACTTAGTAGTAGCTGTTGTACTTACATAAAACAATGTACTTACCATGTAACTAAGGTATGTAACAGTTTGTACTTACAGTTTGTAATTATGTAGGCTGCTACTGTTACACATGTTACAGACCGAGTCTGTTACACAGCTACTTATGTAACCAAAAGATTGCCACATATCTGCTGAAGACAACGTAATTATAAATTCAATTACACAGACATGAGCTACTTAAAATATTGTTTATTTATTTATTTATACTGTACACCTTATATAGCTGCACCTCAGTTTGATTTAACACCTTACACAGCTTAAAAACCTTTCTAATTACATTATAATGACAGAAAAATAAAGTGTATCAAAACTGTACTTGAGTGTAATTAGCTGTGTAACAGTAGCTTTATAAGCTGCCTATTACATCTACATAATTACAAACTGTAATTACAGGCTGTTTCATAACTTAGCTACATTATAAGTACATTTTATTTTATGTAATGGCTACTAATTAGGTTATTATCACATCACCTTAAAATAACGTTTTACCAGATAAACTGTAAACTACATTTGTTTTTTTAAAACCTCAAAAGAAATAAAAATAAACAATATGGGTCATTATTCCATAATTTATAATTCACCTTTATGTACTGTCCTTCTCTGGTTCTCTCTCGCAAATACACACACAGTACAGACATGCACTTGTGCACACACATGGAGGTAGAGACCCAATGCACAGAGTGTGGCACGGGATAAGATTCGATGGGTGAATGTGGGTGCTGGCGGTAAGGTCCTCATGTATGTGTGGGACTCAAAATGGAATTATCTTAAAATTATTTTACTAAAAACAAATACTCTGTTATTTATTTACTGCACAAAAGCAACAAGAACGACTAAAAAATGTGGAGCACATCCGGGAGACGAGGGAGAGGATAGATCGCATCATGCCATTAGTCCTGGAACACATGGTGAAGGCCCAGCAACGCACCTACAACCAGGAGCGGCCCAACCACAGGAATTCAACCCTACACAGTGGAGGAACGCGTGGGGCCAGTCAACTATCGTGTATGGCAACCGGGGAGCTGTAACCTTCACCAGATCTACCACATAAACCTGCTGAAGTGCTGGGTAGGGGACCCAGCCCGCGGTTGTAGACACCAACCCCCATCTGTCAGCCGCCCAGAAAGCAGAGTTGAGGCACCTGGTCAGTTCCAGGATGTGACAACATGACATCATTACCCGACATGGAACCCTCGTTCGGCAGCAGCCCTACCATATTCCCAAGGCCCGCTGGCATGCTATAGAGGAGAAAATCAAGAAAATGCTGAAGCTGGGGGTGATAGAGCCATCCCGGAGCCCATGGTTCAGCCCCATCGTCCTTGTCCCGGAGCCGGACGGCTCCCTCTGCTTTTGCAACGACTACCGGCGCCTGAACGAGGTATCCCAGTTCAACAGCTACCCCATGCCCCGATTGGACGAGCTGATGGAGAGACTGGGAAGGGGCCAGTTTATCACGACGTTGGACCTTACTAAAGGTTACTGGCAGGTACCCCTTTCTGAAGATGCAAAGCCGAAAACTGCCTTTTCTAGTCCCTCAGGTCATTGGCAGTACCGGGCCCTTCCCTTCAGATTGCACAGAGCTCCAGCCACTTTTCAGTGCTTGATGGGTGTCATCCTCAGGCCCTATCAAGAATATGCTGCTGCCTACATAGACGACGTCAGCTGTCCCAGACCAAGAGAAAGTGTGCGGCCGTAGAGAAGGAAGCCCTCGCCATCAAGTGGACAGTCCTGGAGCTCCGCTACTACTTGCTGGACTGTAAGTTTACGCTGTTCACCGACCACACTACTCTTAAATGGATAGCCCAGGCGATAAACACAAATGCCCGGGTGACAAGGTGGTTCTTGGTGCTCCAGGACTGGATCGTCAAACAACAATGCCGATGGGCTCTCTCTGATCTGGGAAACTTATGCAAATCTGTTATGGGACACTCACCACCCACCCCCTATTTCCCCTCATCTCTCTTCCACCAGGACCAGGACACCACTTGATGTGGCGGGTAGAGATCAGCGGGTAGAGATTCTTTCAGAATCGCCGTGACCGAGGAAGCCCAAGACTGCACTTACTTGTACCTGATCACCGATCAGCACCTAAAGAAGAGGATAAGAGACAAAGAGGGATCAGCACACATCGCACTGCACCAGCACAGACTTTTCTGCATCACCTATTTGTTCAATAAATCCACCCTCCGGGGTTTGTTCTTCACTGCACTCTCTTGCTCTCTATTCCCAGTGGCGACAATACTCATCGTTCTTTTACATGCATTTCTGTCCGCTGTGATGGACAAAACACCCAAAGTTGGTCACCTTCTGAAAGACGTGAAAAAACTGGTTACCTACTTTAAACATTCTGGCCTGCAGGTAAGGCTAAGTGAACAAGATGGAATTCACATTTCGAAATGCTAGATAGATGCTAGATAGTTTTAACAGTATGATGACATTCCAACAATCCTGTTGGAAAATAAACAGTTTGACAAAGTAGTGTGCATTAGCAAAAATAATCTTTAAACCCTGGTGATGTTTTTGAAGCCATTCAAATATGTAACAGTGCCTTGGGGTGTACACAAAAATAGGCATGGTTGCAGTGAACCGGGCCCGAGTACGATTGGTGAGTATGGTAGTGTAGTTATTGGAAATGGGGAGATCGGTAACAAGGTCCATGGCTATGTGGGACCAATGTCTCTGAGGAATGGGGAGAGGTTGAAGGAGGCCTGCTGGTCTTTGGTGAGAGGTTTTGGTGATGTTACAGGTAGTACAGCGACAAACGAACTGCATGACGTCTGAAATCAGGGTTGGCTGTGGTGGCTGTAATTCCTGAATGGCCTAAGCTGGGAGTGTCGTGGATCAAATCTAGCACTCTGGTGCGTAGGGTCTCAGGGACGTATTCCCAATCTGGAGGACAGTTAGGGGGGGGGTCAGTGGATCGAGCTTCTGTGATCTCGGCCATGATGTCCCATCGGATGGGAGCCACAACGAGAGGGGGAGGAATAATGAATTCTGGCTGGGTGTTGAAGACTGGAGAGTTGAATTGTCGGGAGAGTGCATCTCCTTTGCTGTTCTTGTTGTCGGGCCGATAGGTGATCTTGAAGCCAAAGCGAGTGAAGAAGAGGGCCCACCTGGCTTGCGTGGCCAGAGCCTGAGTCTCTTGGCAGTGCGGATGTATTAAAGATTTCTGTGATCAGTGAGTACCAGAGACGGTCTTTTGGAACCCTCCAGCCAGTGACTCCACTCCCCTAAGGTGGATTTCATGGCCAGAAACTTGCGGTCCCTGACATCGTAGTTTCGCTTTGCAGAAGTAAGCTTGCTTGAGTAATAGGCGCAGGGGTAAAGTTTTGGTGGACTGCTGTGGCGCTGGGAAAGAACAGCCCCCACTCTGCTGTTAGAGGCATCTACTTCAAAGATGAATTCTTGTTCTGGGTCGGAGTGGCGTAGGATGGGTGCGGAGGTAAAACGTGACTTGAGGTATTGAAATGCTTGTTCACTTTGAGGAGTCCATTTTAGTACGTTGGGGCCTTTACCAGTCATAGAGGTGAGTGGTGCGGCTATCAAACTGAAGTTACGTATGAATCTGCGATAAAAATCCCCAAGAAGAGTTGCAAGTCTTTAATGGTGCGTGGCTTGGGCCAGTTCAGAACTGAAGTAACCTTATTGTTGTCCATCATGACATCCTCTGCACTAATGACATAACCAAGAATTCGGGCTTGATGGAATTCGCATTTCTGGAGCTTGGCATAAAGCTGGTGCTGGATGAGATGTTTGAGGACTGTACAGACATGGTGGACGTGGGTTTTGATGTCTTCAGAGTAGATCAGTATGTTGTCTATATACACTATGACATAACAGTGGAGCTCCTCCCTGAAGATGTCGTTAACTAGGGCCTGGAAAATGGAGGGACTGTTAGATAACCCGAAGGGCATCACCAGATACTCATAGTGCCCGGTGGTCGTCGAAAAGGCGATCTTCCATTCGTCTCCTTCTTTGATTCGGATCATGTCATAGGCACTCCTAAGGTCCAATTTGATTAAATACTTGGCCTTACGGAGTTGTTCCAGAGCTGAAGGTACTAATGGTAATGGGTAACGGTATTTTACTGTGATGTCATTGAGACCTCGTTGTCGATGCATGGTCTGAGTCCTCCATCCTTTTTCTTGACAAAGAAAAACCCAGCTGAAGCTGAAGAGGTGGAGGGACGGATAAAGCCTTTTGCCAGCTCTTCGGTGATGTAATTTTTCATGCTTTTGGTTTCAGGTTGAGACAGAGGAAAGATTCTACCTTTAAGGGGCATGGTTCCAGGGAGAAGCTCAATGGAGCAGTCTGTAGACCAGTGTGGTGGTAGTTGAGGGGCCTTTTCTTTGCTGAAGGCATCCTGAAGATCCTCTTATTGTGCTGGGAGATGGTCGGTGGGTTCGACTGAGGACGTGGATGGAACGTTAGGTTGAGGGGTTTCATGCAGACCTTGTAGACAGTGGTTGTGGCAGTAAGAAGACCAACGTGTGTCCATGAAATAGTGGGGTTATGAAGTTCAAGCCAGGGGAGTCCGATGATGATGGGATGTTCGGGGGACTGAAACAGTCGGATGTTCTCCTCATGTAGTGGGCTGATGAGAAGTCTTGCATCCTCAGTGGTGGAGCTCACTTTCCCAGAGCCCAGAAGACAGCCATCTAGGGCTGCCACGGCCACACTGGGTCCATATGGAACGAGAGGGAAATTCAAGCGCTTAGCATAAGCATAAAGGATTTAGCACTCACCCATGGAAGAGTCTGACGGCCTCACTGGGCAGTTGGCTTTAATGTGCCCTGGCTGCCCACAGAAGAGGCAGAGGTGGCTGCGGATTCTCTTGTCATGCTCCTCCTGCATGAGGTGAGTAAACCCGTGGCAGTGAGCGAGTTGATGGGCATCCACGCTGCGAGCGGAGGAGATTATCAATCTGAATGGTGAGTTCCATGAACTGCTCAAGTGACTTTCCTTCATCTCGGCAGGCTAACTCGGCTTGTAGATCATGATTGAGACCCCGGCAATACATAGCTTTAAAGGTTCTGCTGGCCATCCTGTTGCTGCCAGCTGCTGCTCCCAGGCCTCCTTGGCCATGTCGAGTAGGCCCCGGGGTTGGCGGCCGAACAGAAGTTCAAAAGGCATAAACCCTGTAGATGCCTAGGGGACTTCTTGGATTCTCTGAATATCACATAAGGCAGAAGCAGGTCCGCGGGGATTCCCATGCAGCTGGCCAACAGCAACAGGAGTGGGATTGCCTCTGGATATCGGGTGGCGTAATCGACGATAACTAGGATGTGCTCGTGCCCCCGACCAGACAGCGGCCCTATGAGATCCATCCCGATTTGCTCGAAGGGCACCCCGATGATGGGCATGGTAATGAGCGGACTGGGGGGAGGTTTCTGTGGAGAGGTAAGTTGACAGGTTCGGCAGGATCTTCTTACCATGGGGTGAAAATGAGCTAACTGTGTTTTTTGTGTGTTTTGGGCATGACCAGAAGATGTTTTTCCTCCCCCCGTCGCTGGGCCACACAGTACAATAGGCCGTTACGGAAGATGAAATGCAGGAAAGGATGAGGGGCTGGTGGGACCTCCTTGTCCTCGATCCTCCTGACCCGGCCCCAGCAATGCATGAGTTGATCGTCCTCATGTTGTGCCTTTCCAAAGGCTCCCCCTCCCATAATCTGCTGAAACGAAATGAAAAGAAATATATTAGTATTTTCGGAGGGGGACTCACCGTCTCTCCCACTGACCGTTGTGAAGGCCTGGGTGGGTTCCTGCCCCCATCACTGGACTGGGCGTCGGCGTCTTCTGGGTCGGACAGGCTGTGCGGTGAGGTTGAGGGCCTTTTCGAACCCTGGCCAGTCTCTGCCTAAAAGTACAGGAACAGGTAATTCACTCACAACTCCCACTTCCAGTTCATTCCCACTTCACATTTCATTTCACTCATTCCACTTCCGGAATCCAAGACAGCTTTGTAAACCCGTCCTAGGATTTCTACACGCAGGCGCGGTGCTCCTCGTGGCATCATCCAATGGATCGCATAGCCTGCCATCCATGGTTTGGAGGCCAACACATTCGGGTCTGTAGGCATCGGTTCGTCACAGGGTCTCAGCGGCCTGCTTACTGTGCATGGGGTACCCTCCGGCGTGCGTCGCTCCTGGACCACCCTCCGGGGAAACAACGGCGCTC